>JAGFNQ010002994.1:163720-212180 GCA_024364735.1 Boesenbergia rotunda | reverse complement strand
ATCTATATCCATTTAGCATGTAACCAATCCTCAATCCGAACATGATGAACAATAGAAACAAGAAAAACCTAGTAAGAACGATCCATTCAAACTGCAATCCAGATCAGACCAGAAACCAAGTTACAGATCTAACCACAAACCAACATCCCATAATAATGTTTCAAGAACCATCAGAATTAACCAAATCTTACCTTCTTCCTCCCCTGTGCCAGATCTGTGTTCCCTGGAAACACAATCACGCCCTTAGTCTTCCAATGTCGAGGTGAAGTTGCAAATCAAAGGAAGGGTCAAGCCCAAATTGGTCGCCATTCCTGTGGGGATTGAAAGAAAAATCAACCGAACTCAAGCTAGGGTTCCGACTCACCTTCAACCGGCCAAAGTTGGTGACCACCGACGTACATCTATGTCGGCAAAGGGAAAGGAACAAGGAAGATTGGTAGGCTCTGGGATGACCTCAATCACACGTGGAGAAGGGTCGTGATGGTCGTTGGCACTGAGGGCTCTCTGAAGAAGGCGCTCGACGTTGACTAGCTTGCAGATGTGGGATTGCGTCGCAGAGAAGGGAATCTCGGAGGATGATCTGAGGAGAAGAAAACGAAGAGGAAGGGGATGGCGTTGGCGCTCGATCGGGAGAGGAGGCTGCTCGCGATTGGTTTGTGGCAGAAAGCAACAGGGTTGCCTATTAACCTTGCACTTTTGCATGTTAGTCCTTGACCTTCTGTAAATTAGGACTCCAACCCTAATTTTTCCTAATCCTAAGCACTCAACCCCTTCTCTAATTTGGGATTAATCCATTAAACCCTTTTAACTTGATTTGTAAGCTCGGAAATCATAAAATTTTTCGAAAAAAATTTCTAGACCGGGTTCCTAGTCACTGTATTTAACATGTGCTTCCAAAGCATGAACTCCCTCTTAAATTTTGGTAGGTGAATGCTCGATCCAGCTATTTGTTTGTTGCTTCAGGCTATGATTAGTCATTTTAAAGTGGCCTCGCTATGATACCAACTGTAATTTCATGTCGGGCCGATTAGAGGGGGGAGAATAGCCCTGAAATTTAAAAACTAATCTCTTGATTTCGAACTTAGCAAGGATGGCTTACAACCTGAGCGGTTGCTAATCAAAGATATCAAAGCTCTACAAAGAAATCTCTGATGTAGGTGGAGAAGCCTCTTACAAGTAGTTGAGAGCACAGATAGTTGAGCACAATATTAGAAAGAGAATATAATGATTGTTGTTTAATTCTGAGCTAAAGGGTTCTATTTATAGAGCCTGAAAAAACTTATTCATTGTTGACGTGTCATATCTCAGGCGCCTGTGTTCAATGGGGGCACTTGAATTGGGTCAACTCTTATTCACGTCGTAACGGTTGTGAAAACGAATCTTTTTAGATAAGCCAACACAGGTCGAGTGCCAGTATCAGCTCCCGGGCACTCGGAACCAATACGGGTGTTCGGGTCCATCTCAAGTGCCCCGGACCATCCTGGGCACCCCGGATCAGTCCGGACGCCTTAGTTCTGATCAACTTTCGGTTGACCAGTTTTCTGCACTTTTGGATGATTTCTAATCATCTAAAGTTGAAAAGTTGAGCTCAGCCAAACTCAAACTTCCGACTTTCTTCTCGAACAGTCTTCCTCCCTAGCTTCTTGTCCCTCGGACGTCGCACACGTCCTTTTCACTTCATCGGTCTACTCTTCCATAGCTTTTCGTCCCTTGGATGCACTGAGTCAGTTGGCTCCCTTCCCGTGCACTATTTCTCGCTCACCGCATCTTCCGCTCGACTTCTTGTACTCCTAAATTCTTACACATTTAGACACAAGGTATTAAAATCTAACAGAACCTAACTTGACTCGATTGACCACATCAAAACTATCTCAGGTTACTTACTAGTTCAATCCTTAGACACTTTGTACATTCTCTTATACATGAATAATCAGATAACTAAATTATATATATTTGTATAATTATTTTTGAAAAGGAATAAATATGATATTTAAAATAGTGAAATGAACTTTTTTAAATAAAAGATTAGAGGGTAATTAAATAATTGCTTCTACTCCTTGTTCACATATTGATTCATATGAGGATTAAGCCGGAAATAGTTGTTTTAAAAATTAAATAGATATTCTAAATTATTCTCCTGTAATATCTATCTTTATATTGTTTGATTTTCCATTCTCCTTGATAATCTAGATGTTGATTCTTGTAGATTTTTTATTTATAATTTACCTATGAACCCTAAGATGATACCTAAATAATGAAAATAGTTCATGTGGAGATGACTTGGGTTGGTCATTAAGACTAACCAACAAAATATGAACTTGAATTGAATAATAATAGTAAACAGAGAAAATGAAATTCTAAAAGTGAATATTCTAAGCCTAATTTTATACAAGAGTACTTGATCGTACACATGAGTCGTGGTGGCGTGATGTAGCCTACGGTTAGTATTTATTTGTCCGATAATATTTTAATGTTGTAGTCCACTGGTGAGTGTCTTTTAACCCATATGTTAGATAACGTATGATATTATTGCACTCTGAGGATATTTGATCATGTGATTCACTTTTTAGTTAATTTATCAGATTTAGATAATTGATACAAATATACATGTTAATATTCACATGATTTATAATATTTATACATATTAAGACTATTCGATTAATGACTTATATATCTACGGATTAAATATAAATAATTAGGAATTTATTACTTGATAATAACATATGACGATAATTCATAATATATTCCAACATAAAACTGAAGATGATTATACATATGCATTTATATATAAATTGAGAACTTAAAGTGGTAATACGAGCTTATGATCTACTCTAATTCTTTGAGCTCTTAAATAAAAGTAAATTTGTGCACATCTTTTCTAATTACTTACTTTGTCATTTGACTTACTGTCTATTCCTCGGGCTTCTAGTTTTGCAGGCATAGGCACCCTCTTGATATTATAGTTGGTTTAACTTTACATAAAGTTGCTAGTTGATTCTAAGTTTAGTATTACTAAGTTTAGTACAAAAGCCTACTAAGTTTAGTATTACTGGCTCAAACATCTTCCATCATCACCTTTTGAGCAGGGCATGCTAAGGATTATCTTGTGAGTTAATGCGAGGGAGGATTTTTGGGAAAAATAAGAAGAGAAATTTAAAAACAAAAAAACAAAAAACAACGTCCTCAAGATTTTACTAAAGAAAAACTATTGGTTAAACGTGTTTAAATAGATATATCTTAATCAATAAATTTTTAACATATCAAAAACTACTAAAATGCTAAAACAGATGTTTGAGAGCCTTCCGAAATGCCCTAAATAATATTTTTCCAATCCAAAATTTGATTGCTCATGGATTTCATCCGGTAAGAAATCTGTCTCTAAATGAATTTCGATTCAAACTAAATAATATTTCCTTTTGATACCAAGTTAAAAATTATCACCCATTGAAATTCGAAATGTCTTCTTGGATCTATCTTGGAGACCTTTTAAAATTAATTATAGAAAACTTTTGGATCATCATTTGCAAAATATCATTTTAAAATGGTTGTTTTGTCAGTATCAATCGATCGACGTTTCATTTGTTTTATCTTCAAAATTTTGCTCTTTCCGCATCACTCGGCCAGCTAAAAAAGTGGACTTGTCTTTGTTTTCCTCGGCGAGCAATCATCTTCAGCAAGAAAGCTAAGTCAACAAGAAACCTTCTCGTCCATTTATCAACAAGCAAACAATCAGGCTGACGCAAGACGATAAGCCTCCCATTGAACGATCAGTTAATATCCTTCGTCCCCAAGGCAAGAAAACCATTGACTCATGTGGTGTACAGTCTTAGAAGAATAAATAAAACGGTCATAATTTAAATTCTAATATACATGACCACTCAAAGTAGAGTTCACATCCCTGTGAGGATTTGGAAAGCTTATAAATCTACCCATTTTGCGCCAGCAGAGGACTGGAGAGCTCGTACAACAGCAGAGATGGTTTATCTTCCTCTGTCTGCGTGGTCGCTGCTACTGGTGCTCTTCTTCTGCAGCGCAAAGGCGATATACACTCTCTGGTGGAAGCCCAAGTCGTTGGAGAGGCAGCTGAGACATCAAGGCATTAAGGGCAACCCTTATAGGTAGAGGATTATTTCTTCCAGATAGTCAAATTCTTCAAATTCTCATTCATGATGTAGTAGCAAGCTTGTTCTTGGTCGAAGTTGACTGAATGATTGGTTGTTTCCTGGAGCTGGTAAAACAGGGTCCTTTACGGAGACATGGAGGATGACAAAAAGGCAAGGGCCATGGCCTTGTCCAAGCCAATCGATTTGACGCACAGGATCGTGCATCGGGCTTCTCCTTTCATGCACCAACTGCTTCAGAAATATGGTATGGTAATTCTGCTCGGGCAAGTAGCTTCCCCCAGTTCGGTTCTGCCGGGTTCTTGTTTGATTGAGTGCGTGAATGACGGAGTACAGGGAAAAGAACAATGGCTTGGGTGGGAACGACGCCAAGGGTGATTATTTACGACTCAGAGATGATGGCGGAAGTGCTGATTGACAGGACGCACCAGTTTCAGAAGCCTACTTTTAACCCCCTCGTGAAGCTTCTGGCCATGGGGGTCTCCACCCTGGAGGGAGAGGAGTGGGCCAACCGGAGGAAGATCATCAACCCAGCTTTCCACATCGATAAACTAAAGGTTGCATGGTTGGATACATGTAAGTGCATACTTATCAAAATATTCTCAATCTGAAATGGTGTGCCTGCCACTGCAGTCCATGGTGCCTGCCTTCCAGAAGAGTTGCATCGACATGGTGGAGACGTGGCAGAACATGACCAGCGAGCAAGGAACTTGTGAAGTAGATGTTTGGGATGAGCTCCAGAATCTTACTGGGGACGTGATTTCGCGCACTGCATTCGGAAGCAACTACAAGGAAGGCAAGAAAATCTTCGAGCTGCAGAAGGAGCAAGTTCTTCTAGTCATCCAAGCCGCACGGATTCCTTACATTCCAGGCTTCAGATTCGTACCTACTTCAAGTAACAAGAGGAGAATGCTCATTGACAATGAGATCAGGAGCTTGTTAAAGGACATGATCAACAAAAAGACAGATGCCATTTCCAAGGGAGAAACCACTGGTGACGATTTGCTTGGCTTGCTAGTCCAATACAGCAACGATAAGGTTCACGGAGATCGCAGCATAACAATCGACGATGTGATTGAGGAGTGCAAGCTCTTCTACTTTGCTGGCCAAGAGACGACCTCAGTCTTGTTGACATGGACACTGATCCTTCTATCCATCCACCCAGAGTGGCAACAGAGAGCTCGAGAGGAAGTTCTCAGTGTCTGTGGCAAAGAGTTGCCTGATTTCGAGTCAATAAACCACTTAAAGCTTGTGAGTAAAAGAAGATCTTGAAATCTTCATCTTGCAATTCAGTATAAAACTTGTGTATTGAAACTCTGGCTGTTCATCTCTTTCAGGTCACTATGATACTGTATGAGGTTCTGAGGTTGTATCCACCTGTGACTGCCTTAGTTAGACGAACAATCAAGACTGCGAAGATAGGAGATCACTTATCATTGCCTGCTGGAGTTGAAGTTCTGCTACCAATAATAGTCATTCACCATGATAGAGAAATATGGGGGGAGGATGTCGAAGAATTCAAACCTGAGAGGTTCTCAAAAGGCATTGCAAAGGCATCGAATGTTTCAAATGCTTTCTTTCCTTTCGGATGGGGTCCCAGGATCTGCTTGGGCCAGAACTTTGCGATGATTGAGGCGAAGTTGGCTTTGGCTAGCATTCTTCAGCAATTCTGTGTTGAACTATCACCTTCTTATGCTCATGCTCCTCATACTGTAATAACTCTACAGCCGCAGTTTGGAGCTCAACTCATCCTGCATCAACTCTGAGTAACTATGTTCCGAATCTTCTCTTGAATCTATTTAACATAAAGTTTTAAATAAAAGTTATTGTTAGAAATCGACGATTTCTGTTGAATCTATTTGAATAAAGTTTTCGAGCAAAATAGGACCTTATTTGGTGCTCTCTCTGTCAATTATAGAGTAACAATTGAGTGTTGAAGTGTCACGCCTCCGGAAGTTCATATTTATTCGAAAATCAGGTAATATCTCCCTTCTACGGCGGACAATCTGAATCATTTCTACATATATCTTAATACATAATATGGCACAGCTACACTTGACCAGCAATTATGCAATTACAACCACGCAGTTAAATAATATACCTAATAAACAATAAACATAATAAATAAATATCTGTAAACTAAACGCAGCAAATCAAAAATCCATCGGAAATAAATAAATACACGTCCATAGAAAAATCAATACCATCCGTAATGAAAACAAAACTAAAGTGACACTAATACGATAAAATTACTATGAAAGTACGAAAATGATAAAAATACTTAGACTGGCAGGTGGATCATCTCCTAGCGGCGTAAGATGCAACTATCAACTACCTGAAACAAAAAGAAAAGACGAGAGATGGTGAGTTCGGACGAACTCTGCGGATATAAGAATAGATAAATGCATGGTATATAAAAAGGAATAAACAAGCATACAGAATCAAGGGTATACAGTCTCAAGAATAAAGTGTTAGGATCAAATAGACCTGGCTAGAGGGGATGAATAGTCGATCACCCTCAATTACTCGGTTTACTTCCTATAATATTAGTGTGCACAACGGAAATATAAATAAACTCAAATACTAATAAAGACACAAACCGTTTAACGTGGTTCGGAAATAAACTCCTACTCCACGGTTGTCCGTAAGGTGGATGATCTCGATCCGTTAGTGGATGATTCTTCGGAAGCGCACTTCGAGACATATGCAAAGGATGACATGAAGACGAGCTGCGGGCTTGTATGAATCTGAGAGACGAGAGCCAAAATGAAAAAGGCTTGAAGACAAGAGTCGAAGCTGCATGAAGAGTCAAGTGAGTTATGAGGGTCCGATTGCGAGAGAACTGTATTCAGGAAGGGAAATCATAGGTTTAGGGTTGTATCAGTCAATTGGTATAGGATCAGTCGACTAGTAGAGGTCACAGAAAGATTAGTCAACTGATCTTCTGTGCAGTCAACTGGTGTCGGCTGGGAATTCGAACGTTGGGTTGTAATATTCGGATTCAGCTGGATCAGTCGACTGGTAACAACTAGTTCAGCCATAAACTCTATTTAAGGGAGATCGGTTTAGCTGGCTAGGGTTTAAGAAATTGGTCTTGGTTAAAGATCAATTAGTAGTCTAAGTGCGCTCAGGAGTTGTTGCGAGGTTGTAGCGAGGTTTCTCCACTCACAATAAGCGACACAAGCTAGCCGAAGGTTTTCCGGGGAGTCATCCATTGACGGATCAAGATTGTCCACCTTATAATTGCTGTGGGGTAGGAGCTTTATCTCCAAACCACATTAAACGGTTTGTGTCTTTGTTAGTGTTTTAGTTTAATTATATTTCCATTGCGCATACTAACATTGTAGGAAGCAAATCGATGAATTGAGGGGCAGCGCTATTCACCCCCCCCCCCCCCCCCTCCCCCTCCACCCCCCCCCCCCCCCCCTTCTTGCCGGGTTATCGATTCCAACAAGTGGTATCAGAGCGAAGGTCGCTCTTGTTGGACTAACTGTCAAAAAAGCAAAGTGCTAGAGAAAAATAAAGCTTGAAGAAAGAATAAAAGACGACATTACCATTCCACCTCCATACGATCGCAAAAATTTTAACTATTGGAGGTTGTGGGTAAAGACTTGGTTCGACATGGATTGGGATTTGATGATAGCCATTGAAGAACCATTCTAAGCCCCAAGATACAAGCATGGAAAGAAGTTCCGACCAAGATATTGAACCAAGGAACAACAATCACAATAATAAATAAATAATATGATAATATCAATTTTAATTAGTATTTTGCCTAATGATATGATAAGTGGTGTAGGTGAATATAAAAATACTCATGAGCTATTGAGTAAGGTAATAGCTCTTCATGAGAAGCCTACAAAAGAAGAAGAGCCCAAGGAGATGGACTTAATGGTCCAAGAGGAGGACAAGGATCAATCAGATGAGGAGATAAGCTCAACATCCGAGGAGGAGAAAGAAAAAGAAACACCTTTCACCTCCTTAAGTGAATTGGCACAAGAAGTGAGGAACCATCCACACCATCCAAGGTTGAAGAGGAAGCCATGAAAAATGAAGAAGAGATCTTGGAAGTCAACCTTGCAAGTACCTTCACCAAAGCAAAATCAAAAGACCATATTATATGCTTTGGGTGCAATAAGAATGAACACTACAAGGAGAAGTGTCCATTGGGTAAGAAAAAGATAACTCCTAAACCCAATCAAGTTTCTTTAAATTCTAATATGGGTTATAGGGAGAAGAAGGAGAAAAGGCACATTAAATGTTTCACGTGTGGTGAGCAAGGTCACTACCACATGAAGTGCCCGAGGAGTGGAGAACTCAAGAAATTGGCGGACATGAAGAAGTAGGAGAAGGAAAAGAAAAGCTCACATCAAGGAGGAGCTTCAAAGATAAAGGAGGTCATCCTTAACTTTAAGTGTAAATCAAATTCAAGTTCCTCCATGCATGCTAGGAATAATGAAAATTATTTACTCATGCATAATTATAGTTTCAAATATCATGATAGAAGTAGGGTTAACATTGCAAATCATAACCTTAGGAAATCATGTCATGATAAACCAAGAACCACTAGACCAAAGGATCAAGCATTAATCCCAAGATGGGGAGATATATGCTTAGACAATTGGGTAGGTCTAGGAATGTCCAAGGTAGACATGTCGATTCTAAGTTTAGATGTCACGCCCCCAGAGGCACATGCTTCCTCGAAAATCGGGCAGCATATCCCCTGTACGGCGGACAATATGGGACAATTATACATCATATCTCCTCAATATAGCTCAGCCACAAGCGGCTGGCATCACAATAATATATAGAAATCACAACCACGCAGTTTTATATCGAAACAAAATAAATAACAGATGGCTCAGCCACCTTAAACATAAAATGAAACTACAATCCAGAAGAGAACTCAAATGTCTCTGATAACGACAAAACCCGATAATGAATAAAATGCAACTACGAGTACTGAAAACCAACAACTAAACCGAATATCGAAAAAACAACTCAACTCGACACTGGGGACCGGCAACTGAATCCTCTCCTGGCTCCAAGAAATACTTTTACCTGCTATCTGAAACAACAAAAAGGAAAGCAAGGGTGGTGAGTCCGGGCGGACTCTGCGGGTATATGAGTAGACAAATAAGCATGGCATAATAAGGATAACGAAGTAGAGAAATCAACAATGTACAGTCCATAAGGAAATATAGAAACCTAATCATGCATAACCTATGTAAATCGACATGGTATAAAGTCCGAATAATGACTAAGCAGGTATAGAACAACTCAATAACAATAATATCAAGATATACATGCATGTCAAACATGTGCAACAATCATAGCTCATATAAGTGCATCAAACACAAACAAATGCATAAAAGAAATATGTTTGCACATGATGCAATGACATGTGTCATCCCTGACGCCAATCAAGCCGTCAACACATCCCATCTGTGTGACCGAGTGGGTAGGGCTGTGACAACTGTACGCACTCCAACAACAAATACCACATAAGGTGTGGTTGAGTGGACAGGATGCTGGGGAGCCTACACTCCAAACCCCAGTACATCGAGGGAGCTACTACAGCTACAATATCCCTCGAAAAACAACAATGAGGGTGAGCCACCAACAGCTCATCCCTCTAAAAACAACGGTGAGGGTGTCACTATTTGCACAACAGGACAGATGCTCGCACTCTAATAACTACCACGACAACAAGTGGTTGAGTGACTCGAGCAACAATATGACTAACGACGGCTTAACCAAATGGAAGCCAACAGTTGTTAGTATGCAACGTGCAAGTATGGTGCATGATATACGATGCACGAACAACCGGAGAAACAACGATGCAATAAAGTCCAACGAATACACGATGCATCAATACAATCAACCGGAAATCAAAAACCAACAATTATGCACCTACACTACTAGGTAGGGTATTTCTAATGCCAAATAAACCTATCTGTGTGTAATGGACTTCTAGGTACTCGCGTACAAGCGGTACTTTATAGAACAGAAAACCAATCGAGGACTGTACAGATACGAATTTGAGAACACTCGAAGATCAACGAAGAATAAGTCTCAACGGCGATGTTTTAAATAACGGCAAAGAACAAAGTCAAGTAACCTATCAAACATAATATAGCCATGCTTTTAAGGTAAATAAAACTACTCGAGTACAATGGAGAAGTACCCGCCTTAATTTCAGAAGTACGTAAACTAGAACCTTCCACGATCAACTGAACGAGTTCCAAATCAAGGTCCTGTATCAAGGATTAAATTTTAGTCATGTATACGAGTAGTTAAAATAGTTAACTAATTACAGCGCATAACTAGCTTCCTTACAAACAAATCCATTTTAATTACATCCATTAATTCATTACCAATCAAATCCAATTTACGGGCTCAAACACCATATAATTAAACTCCTCAATATCAACCTCAGGCCAAGCTCACGGTAACCTAACCAATGAAATCCAATATCAAAATCTTCAAGCAAACACTTACGGCACACACCAAACACAGAGCATAACTTGAATAGCTCAAAGGAAATTAAAAACAACAAGGAGCAATTCCAACTACCACAACCCAATTCCAACTGTAATTACAGTACTCCGATCAAAACTTAGACAAAAACCCATGTAATCAATAGGAGAAGTAGGCCAACAGGGCAGTGATCGGAAAATCCTAAAACCAACCATCAAAGCAAAAATTCGAATTTGAAACCCTAATCCAACATACAACTCAACTAATCTCCCAACCAAACAACCAACTTTTAATCCCTTACCTTGGTTAGTGGTCGGCGCAAGCAACAAGGGCGGTGAGTTCAAATTGTAGGCTGTTGATTTCCGTTCGGTGGTGGCCAAGGGAGGAAGTTCGTCGACTTCGCTCGTCAGGCAAGGACTGTCGGCACGCTGGTTTCGAGCAACAACACATAAGAGAGGAGATTAGGGATTGTGACCGGGAGAAAGAAGGGCGACAATCGACGATGTTCGCGTGAGGGAGAAGAAAATTCACCACCTCGCGAAGAAGGACTCAGCACCGGCGAAGGGGTGGCGACGTCAAATGGAAAAGGAACTGCCAAGGGAGAGGGGTTTTAGGGCTTTTATATTAGTTTTGGCCTTTATGCAAAAAGGCCCTCCAAGTTTCGGAAATTACAACTAAGCCCTTTAAAATTTACAACTAAGCCCTTTTAAAATTTTCGGTTTTCAACATTCTCCTCCACTAATAAAAATTTGGTTCCCAAATTTCACCAGTGAACCACAACAAATACTAGTCAACTATAAAACCGATACTAGTCAATGGCAACGTGTATCAACACCCTATATCAACAACGTAGATATAATATAAATACGAAATAAAAACCAACCATATGCACCTCAAGTAAATAGATGAGGATAGCGAGCTCTGATCAAATCCTCGAGCTCCCAAGTAGCTTCCTCATCAGAGTGGTGCTGCCAACCAACTTTGACCAATCAAACTGTCTTGTTCCTCAACCGATGCTCTTTGCGGACTAAAATCCGCATAGGCACCTTCTCATATGTCGTGTCTGGCTGAAGTGTAACCAGCACCTCCGATAACATATGTGTAGGATCTGGTACATATTTCCTCAACATGGAAATATGAAACACGTTGTGAACTCCAGCCAATGACGTTGGTAACGCCAAACGATAAGCGACAACTCCAATCCGCTCCAAAATCTGGAAAGGTCCAATATAGCGAGGAGCTAGCTTACTCCGCAACCCAAACCTCTTCACCCCTTTCGTGGGTGATACTCGTAAAAATACGTGATCGCTCACAGAGAACACCAAGGGTATGCGTCTCCGATCATTTTTTTTTCTGACGATCCTGAGCCTCTGACAACCTACGTCTGATAATACGGACTACTTAAAATCTCAATTCTGCAGTAACTTCTGTCATTTACTTTATGGCAACATTCAATCTACAAGGCTCTTACGTTTCAACATTAGTCATCACTACCACTATTGTCATAGACTGCCACGCAGCCAAGTGCTCGTGCCTGCTCACCTCGCATGATGTTTTTCCAATTCATGAACCAAAGGTTGATATCAACAACAGCCCTATGGTTGCAAAGTCTGAGAGCGTGAGGGGCGTACTCCGTTCAAGATCTACAAAAAAAAATGGGATAAGAATAAAGGAGATGATGATCTGCCCAGCCAACAAGTGCTGCAGTATTCGGTGGCCGCATTATAGCCTGACGCACTAGTCCCATACAACTACTGCACTGCCACATTGTCTAAAACTCTTCTAACCAGACCAGCTATACATCTTCACCCATTAAGTCAATGCTTGAACTTAATCTAATGACGGACCTCGAGTTCCCCATTTTCCTTCATATGATTAAGACATGCGAATCTCTATTAAGAGAAGATGTTCCAGTTTGAACAATGCACTGAGTTCTGCAATCGAGCAGATAATTTTTTTTTTTTTTTTGAGTATATACATTATACAGAGAACATTGAAATTGGTCAGAGGTGAATTCCATATGTGGTGTAGGTGGGGGAGAGATTGGTATATTAATTTGTAGTTTCGTAATACAATCCATGTTTTGCTGCTGCCAGTGTTGCAGGTGGTAGCTTAAATGTGACCTTTATTCTGTAGAAGAAATGAACTGGCAATATTCCTTAAAACTTGAATTGGTTACCATCTGATTGTGACAGTTTAAATTTGAACTCTACTTTCGAAATCAAATTGAATCAAAATAATATAGATAATTTTTTTTAGGCATTAAATATAGTTTTTGTACATGTATTGCTTGAAGATTTGTTCATAAACTGAACTAGCGAGTATTCTACTAAAGTGTCAATGTAGGTGAGATAGAAGAAAGATTAACACAGACTAACATTAACTGGACCAAATCTACACAACAAGATATATACATTTGATAAGAAACAGAATATCAAACAATCATGGAATTTTACCTTGAAACTAAAGCTATAAAATTCTGCACAGGCAGCAGCTTTCTCAACAAGGACCAAAACACGACGATCGATTTAAATTAGGAATTAGGAATGGTGATGGTTAAGTAATGCTGCCAAATACATAGGAAGCAATACCATTATGTGTCATGGTCATTTCTAGGACCAGCAAATATGCAGCAGCATGATAAAAAAAAATAACTGCAGCATCAAGAATTCATCAGCTAACCTAAACAGGATCTCTATTTGCTTAGATGAATAAGTAACCACATGAAACCAGGAGACTCAATTCTCCGTTTAGTTTAGCTGCAGAGATGAGACACTTGTACTTTCTTTTTTTTTAATATTACTAAATTTGTGCCTATTGAAATTTTAAGTTGCATTACCAGGTTAGCAAAAAAAAAACACACCCATGCCTATCTAACTATTGGACTGCAATCCTATCAGATGCCACTAGAAGCTAAGGGCTAGCTAAATAAGTTTGTGGGACTAGAAATATCTGTGCAGAAATCCATCTTACCAAGATCCCAATTCTAGATAATGAGTTGGTCTACCAAACCCTGAAGCAAATCTGGATTATGGCCGTAAAACATAATTCTACTTTATCATCTTCTATGTGATAACCAATACAGAGTTAAAAAGGCTTGGGAGATCATCACTAGGAGCCAATCATGAACTATCACAGAATCTAAATGAATGTACCAAAAACTAAACTCTTGAGCCACATAATCCAGATTTAAAAACGATCAACTAAGGGACCTTATCTTGGAAGACAAATAGAGAAGACAAATAGAGAGACATTTACAATCGATCAACTAAACTCTTGAGCAGATTAAATGAGGCAACTTAGTTTCCAGCTTTGGATGTACTGAAGTGTACCAAAGTGGAAAACTCAAGAAGGGGTATGCCACAATTTGCCAATATTAGCATTCCCTTGTACCCCAAGACTCGGAAGTGCTGCAGATGGCAACATGCCAACACTCAAAATAAGTAGAGATGATTTAATTTTTTTGAACTGCAGTTGTATATGGATGATAATGTGTTGCCATTATGTCAATGTCTGTGCCCATGTGACTCTTTTTGTGGTTGTGAATATGACTCCAATTGTCTTGGGATAATGGTGCAATGATTAGACTTTTCAATGGATAACAAAGAGAATTATTACTAAGGGGATTTTCATGTTGACGAATATGATTCCAACTAAGTATGACATGAGCATGTTCATAATTCTATTATCAAATAAAAAGTCTAGAGCAAGCTACCGATGTAATACCCTTAAAAATTACTTCTAATTTTGTGCATAATAATATATTTGTGATTGTATGCTAGTCATAAGTTGCCACTTGAATATAGGAGTAAATATATTTGACCTTCTTTTTTTTTAATTTAATAGGGGCAATGGATATTTGTCGTTTACTAGGAGAAATATCAAAGTATATACCAAAAATTGTCACTCCAGTATACTAGGAGCAATATCAAAGTGAAGTCTACTAGACTACTACTCTCCTTTCCGAACCGATGCTACACAAGTAACACAATGTTTGTTTCATTGAGTTGAAGTTAGATAGCTAACTCAATCACTGGTCTGACAACATATTGAATAGGACAACAAATCAAAATGGCCACAACCTTTCATTTCCAATACCTTACGTACAGGCAATGATGTGTTGCATACCTTTGCCTTAGGAGACAGAGTGTTATTTTATTTTATTTTATTTTATTTTTTATTTTTTTTTTTGAAGGAATCGGTGCATTATTGCTTACATCCAACCAATTGAGATGGAACTTATGAGAAAATGAATGCGGATCAAGAACCATACAGGTAGAAAATGGGTGGATCAACAGGATCATGCATGATTGAAAGTTACCAAAGATACACAATCCAACTGATTTAGAAAACGTTAACCAACCCCAACTAGATAGTGAATACCAAAGATAGTACGATCACTGAAAACATATCTCTTGTTTGCCGGGAGAGATCTCGTCGCTGTCAAATCCCATCACAACCATAACCAGAAAATGACTCCGGAAAATAAATCCGTAAAATACAGATAGACCTCGGAAACAAAACAACTTCGTCAACCCTCAAGAAAAAGACCCCGCAAAAATAAATAAATCTGTAACATACAGATTGACCTCGTAAAACAACTCCGTAAACCCACAGACACCAAAACATCGCAAAATTTCAACAAACTGACGCACCAAAAACAACTTCGTAAAAATCCACAGATCCCAAAGGAACTCGCAAAACTTGGCTCTGATACCAAAAATTGTCACGCCCCCCGAGGCACATGCTTCCTCAAAAATCGGGCAACATCTCCCCTGTACGGCGGACAATATGGGGCAATTATACATCATATCTCCTCAATATAGCTCAGCCACAAGCGGCTGGCATCACAATAATATGTAGAAATCACAACCACGCAGTTTTATATCGAAACAAAATAAATAACAGATGGCTCAGCCACCTTAAACATAAAATGAAACTACAATCCAGAAGAGAACTCAAATGTCTCTAATAACGACAAAACCCGATAATGAATAAAATGCAACTACGAGTACTGAAAACCAACAACTAAACCGAATATCGAAAAAATAACTCAACTCGACACTGGGGACCGGCAACTGGATCCTCTCCTAGCTACAAGAAATACTTCTACCTGCTATCTGAAACAACAAAAAAGAAAGCAGGGGTGGTGAGTCCGGGCGGACTCTGCGGGTATATGAGTAAACAAATAAGCATGACATAATAAGGATAACGGAGTAGAGAAATTAACAGTGTACAGTCCATAAGGAAATATAGAAACCTAATCATGCATAACCTATGTAAATCGACATGGTATAAAGTCTGAATAACGACTAAGCAGGTATAGAACAACTCAATAACAATAATATCAAGATATACATGCATGTCAAACATGTGCAACAATCATAGCTCATATAAGTGCATCAAACACAAGCAAATGCATAAAAGAAATACATTTGCACATGATGCAATGACATGTGTCACCCCTGACGCCAGTCAAGCCGTCAACACATCCCATCTGTGTGACCGAGTGGGTAGGGTTGTGACAACTGTACGCACTCCAACAACAAATACCACATAAGGTGTGGTTGAGTGGACAGGATGCTGGGAAGCCTACACTCGAAACCCCAGTACATCGGGGGAGCTACTACAACTACAATATCCCTCGAAAAACAACAGTGAGGGTGAGCCACCAACAGCTCATCCCTCTAAAAACAACGGTGAGGGTGTCACTGTTTGCACAACAGGACAGATGCTCGCACTCTAATAACTACCACGACAACAAGTGGTTGAGTGACTCGAGCAACAATATGACTAACGACGGCTTAACCAAATGGAAGCCAACAGTCGTTAGTATGCAACGTGCAAGTATGGTGCATGCTATACGATGCACGAACAACCGGAGAAATAGCAATGCAATAAAGTCCAACGAATACACGATGCATCAATACAATCAACCGGAAATCAAAAACCAACGATTATGTACCTACACTACTAGGTAGGGTATTTCTAATGCCAAATAAACCTATCTGTGTGTAATGGACTTCTAGGTACTCGCGTACAAGCGGTACTTTATAGAACAGAAAACCAATCGAGGACTGTACAGATACGAATTTGAGAACACTCGAAGATCAACGAAGAATAAGTCTCAACGGCGATGTTTTAAATAACGGCAAAGAACAAGGTCAAGCAACCTATCAGACATAATATAGCCATGCTTTTAAGGTAAAGAAAAATACTCGAGTACAAAGGAGAAGTACCCGCCTTAATTTCAGAAGTCCGTAAACTAGAACCTTCCACGATCAACTGAACAAGTTCCAAATCAAGGTCTTGTATCAAGAATTAAATTTTAGTCATGTATACGAGTAGTTAAAATAGTTAACTAATTACAGCGCATAACTAGCTTCCTTACAAACAAATCCATTTTAATTACATCCATTAATTCATTACCAAACAAATCCAATTTACGGGCTCAAACACCATATAATTAAACTCCTCAATATCAACCTCAAGCCAAGCTCACGGTAACCTAACCAATGAAATCCAATATCAAAATCTTCAAGCAAACACTCACGGCACACACCAAACACAGAGCATAACTTGGATAGCTCAAAGGAAATTAAAAACATCAAGGAGCAATTCCAACTACCACAACCCAATTCCAACTGTAATTACAGTACTCCGATCAAAACTTAGACAAAAACCCATTTAATCAATAGGGGAAGTAGGCCAACAGGGCAGTGATCGGAAAATCCTAAAACCAACCATCAAAGCAAAAATTCGAATTTGAAACCCTAATCCAACATACAACTCAACTAATCTCCCAACCAAACAACCAACTTTTAATCCCTTACCTTGGTTAGTGGTCGGCGCAAGCAACAAGGGCGGTGAGTTCAAATTGTAGGCTGTTGATTTCCGTTCGGTGGTGGCCAAGGGAGGAAGTTCGTCGACTTCGCTCGTCAGGCAAGGACTGTCGGCACGCTGGTTTCGAGCAACAACACATAAGAGAGGAGATTAGGGATTGTGACCGGGAGAAAGAAGGGCGACAATCGACGATGTTCGCGTGAGGGAGAAGAAAATTCACCACCTCGCGAAGAAGGACTCAGCACCGGCGAAGGGGTGGCGGCGTCAAATGGAAAAGGAACTGCCAAGGGAGAGGGGTTTTAGGGCTTTTATATTAGTTTTGGCCTTTATGCAAAAAGGCCCTCCAAGTTTCGGAAATTACAACTAAGCCCTTTAAAATTTACAACTAAGCCCTTTTAAAATTTTTGGTTTTCAACATTAGAAACTTAGAAAGGGAAAATCATGCTTTGAGGGCAAAGATTGAGAAATTGGAGAAAACCCTAGATAGATTCACTATTGGATCTAAAAGGTTAGATAAATTGTTGGAGAGTCAAAAATTCAACAATGATAGATCAAGTTTGGAATACCAATCTAGGTCCTCCAATGCCAAAGGAAAATCATATGCTAGGGTGGCAAATGATAATGACAACGGAGAGTCATCTAAGGCAAATGGAAAGATATATGTCAGGGTAGCATATAATTATGTCAAGGATGAGAAGTCCAAAATGACAAGGGAGTGGCATTTAAGGGAAAGAAGAAGACCTTAACCAAGGACAAGGTGTTCAAGATTAAGAAAATTAGATTTGTAGGCGAAGAGTCACCGGAGGTATACCGGTGTGACCTAATATTTGTTGAGTCACCTAGGGAGGTGGCTAAATCTAAGAGCTCAAGGGGGAGCTCAAAGAGCTAATTTGGGATCCATGGTCAATGGATCTCAGGAGGATATCTCATGGAGGTTTGGATGGACCATGGAATGCGCCAAAAAGTTTGGAGATGAATTTGAGTCTCAATCTTTAGGATTTAATATATTGGAATTGCGTTTCATGCATGAAAATATGACATTGGGATCATATTATATGAAAATTAATTTTTGATGTATAGATGTCATATAAACCAATGCTAGGGATGCATTGTGGTTTGGTTTGGGCAGATACATCAAGAGGAAGTCAAAACTAGGACTTTAAATCAAGGTTTATTTGAACCATTTAGCTAGAATTGGATTTTGTGTCAATCTTAGGATTGGTGATAGATACATTTTTTAATATATTTTTCCCAAGTAAACGTGTATCACAGACCTCTCCACAAAATTTGGAGACTTCTGGAAATCTGTGGAATTAATTATGCATTTCTAAAATTAAGTTCAGAAATGTTGAAAGGCTAATTTCTGAGTATCAGTCAACTGGTCTAGGGTGCAGTTGACTGAAAATTCTGTGAGGTATTTTCGATAGGGGTTAGTCGACTGGTAACTGTCTCAGTCGACTGATACATATTGAAATTATTTTCAGTAAAGTTGAAAAGTGTCATAATGATATCAAACATGTTATAATCTTATGGGAGTTATTACATAATGTGTATGATCATTAAAAGATAAAGAATCCAATAATTGGGATATTATTGGAGTTCTTTTTTATGTATGGCAAAAAGGGAAAATTAAGGTTTAATTGGGAAAATCTTATGTACCTTTGCAAGAAATCCTAGCTCAACAGGGAGCTTAGATAAAGGGGGAGCATTGTTACTCATGTATTAGCAAAGAGGGGAGTCCTGTGATAGGTTTTTAAAATGCCCTTAGTAAGTCCAAATGTAGGGGGAGTTTTGGAGAGGTTCTTAAAAAGTCCGGTGATGAAAATTCTAACTCATTGGGAGTTTAGGTGTGGGAGATACCTTGTGATAGGATCCATGCATTAGTTGCATATGCATTAACGGTATAAGTCCAAAGTGTAGCCTCAACAATGTAAGTCCAAATGTTTTTAGCATGTTTATTTGCTATATGTTTTCCTTAACTTAAACGTATTGACAAATATCAAAAAGGGGGAGATTGTTGAGCCAATCTATGTTCTGCGATACCATGTGTTTTGATGTTTGGGCAAAAGGTTTAAGTTAGCATTCACCCTTGTATTTGATATGTGTATTTGAGTGTGCAAGTTTGCAGGATACACATATGACTCAGCTTGACGACTTCGGGTCAGGTGAAGGATGGAGAGGCATCCAAGGGACCGTGGACAAGGCAACGACGATGAGCCGAGGGAGGCGCACTTCGAGGCATACGCGAATGATAACATGTGGAGGTAAGTCGCGAGCTTATATGCATCCGAGGGACGAGAGTCAAAGTGAAGAAGTTTTGAAGGCAAGATTCAAAGCTGCAAAGGAAGAGTCAAGTGAGTCGTGAGGGTCTGAGTGCTAGTGAACTGTATTCGGAATGGGAAACCCTAGGTTTAGGGTTGTACCAGTCGACTGGTATGTGATCAGTCGACTGGTAGAGATCACAAAATGATCAATCGACTGATTTTCTGTGCAGTCGACTGGTGTCGGTTGGGAATTCGAATGTTAGGCTATAACGTTCGGATTCGGTTGGATTAGTCGATTGGTGTTGGAACCAATCGACTAGTAACGGCTAGTCCAACCACTGACGGATCGATATCGTCCACCTTACGAACTGCCGTAGAGTAGGAGCATTATCTCCGAACCACGTTAAACGGTTTGTGTCTTTGTTAGTGTTTTAGTTTAATTATATATTCGTTGCGCACACTAGCATTGTAGGAAGCAAACCAACGAATTGAAGGGCAACACTATTCACCCCCTTTAGCTGGGTCATCGATCCCAACAATGGTCATACAGACCACAGATTGTCTCAACATATAGAATATAAATCCAATGCATCTATACGAATAAATATACTTGAAAATCAATGTAATACGCAGGGGCATGATCAGAAATCCGCATAATACCCCAATAGACAACTCATACTGCCGAGTAGATCCAAATCATAATAAATTTAAATCATAATTGAATATACATATCAATCAAATGCCGCAATCATAGTTCAAACAAATGCAGCAAACACAAACAAATGCACAATGCATAATATTCACATGATGCAATGACCTACTCTATACACACACTAACTGTTGAGGCAATCTGTGGTCCGGAGTGACCAAGTGTTTTGATGTTTGGGCAAAGAGTTTAAGTTAGGTTTTCCCTTGTATTTAATATGTGTATGTTGAGTGTGCAGGTTGTACAGGTTTACACATATTGACTTGACTGGACAACCTCGGTATGGTGAAGGGTGGCATGGAGACAAGCTGGAGGCTTGTGTGCACCCGAGGGACCTTGGACAGCAGGGACGATGAGCTGAGGGACACGGATTTCGAGGCATGCGTGAAGGATGGCATGGAGGCAAGATGGAGGCTTGCGTGCATCCGAGGGATGGGAGCCGAAGATGAAGTGGCGCGAAGGCAATAGTCGAGGCTGCGGATGAGGAGTCAGTCGAGTCGTGAGAGTACGAGTGCTATGTGATTGTACTCAGGAAGGGTAACCCTAGGTGGGTGAGTAGGGCAGTCGACTGCCCTTGGGGCAATCGACTGATAAAACTCAGAAGGGTTCTGGCCTGAGACCAGTCGACTGCCCTGGGGGCAGTCGACTAGTAGGTGGCTGGTGAGTTGGCTGAGAATTCGAACGTTGGGATTGCAACGGTCGAATTTCAGTGGCACCAGTCGACTGCCCTGGGAGCAGTCGACTGCTAGCGAGGGTTTCAGCCCGAGTCCTATTTAAAGAGGACTTCGTGGTGGCTGAGATTCTTGACGAATCTTGTCTTGGTTAAAGGCAAGATAGTAGTCTTTGTGCTCAGAGGTTTGCTTGGGATTGTGGCGAGGTTTCTCCACCCACAAGGAGCGACGAGAGCTAGCCGGAGGTTATCCGGGGATTGATCCACCGACGGATTCTTGGATTAGGCACCCGTCCGGGGTGGATACCAAGTAAATCTTCGTTGTTAGCATTGCTCTTTCTTGTCCTTTACATATTATTGTTTGCATTGCGCTAACTTCTGTGTAGAGAATTCAACGAAAAACGCTATTCACCCCCCCTCTAGCAACACTATTCGATCTATCAATTGGTATCAGAGCCAAAGACCGCTCTCGTTGGACTAATCGCCAAGGGAGCATACGCTAGAGGAAGAAGGACAATGGAAGATAAGTTGGGGGAAGACATCTACACTCCACCGCCCTACGATCATCAAGATTTCAACTTTTGGAGGGCGAGGATCGAAACTTAGTTTGGAATGGAGTGGGAACTAAGAATTGCGCTTGAAGAGTCATTCGAGATTCCAAGGGATAAGCACGGGAAGAAGCTTAGGCCTAGGTATTGGAGTCAAGAACAACAAGATTAAGCAAAAGCAAACGAAAAGGTAATTAGTATTTTGGTAAATATTTTGCCTAATAACATTTTGAGTTGTGTAGGTAAATATAGAGATGCACATGAATTATGGAATAAAGTCAAAGAATATCATGAAAATCCTACACAAATTCAAGAGCCCAAAGAAATCAATCCATTGATTCAAGAAGTGGAAGAAGAGAGTGAGAGATTTTCGACATCCGAAGAAGAAAAAGAAGGAGAAGTATCAACATCATCAAGTGGAGTGGAAGAAGAAAGTGAGAGGTCATCCACCTCATCTAGAAAAGAGGAGAAGGTCACCACCTCAAGGATTGAGGGGGAGGAGAGACCCTCGCCTACACAAGAACAAGAAGAAGCATCTTCTTCATCCAAGGTTGAAGAGGAAGTCAACTTAGCCTCAACCTCCACCAAAGTCAAATCAAAAGAACATATCACATGCTTTGGTTGCCAAGAAAAGGGGCACTACAAGGATAAGTGCCCTCTAGGTAAGAAAAAGAAGGTACTCTCTAAACCCGGGTCCATTCGATTTAAGTCTAACATAAATTGTAGGAATGGAGAAGCCCAAGAGAGGAGATAAAAATTAGATGCTTCACATGCGGAAAATTAGGGCACTACCACACCAAGTACCCTAGAAAAGGTGAACTAAAGAAAATGGAGCACTTGAGGAGATGGGAGAAAGAAGAAAGGAAGAAGAGAAGAAGCCCACATCAAGGAAGAACTCCAAAGGTAAGGAAGGTAACTCCTAACCTTAAGCCAAAATATAATTCTAATTTAAGTTCTGCCATGCATGATAAAAATAGAATTAATTATTCATTCATGCATGCTAGGATTAATGAAAATTGCTTAATGGTGCACAATTTCGGATTTAGATATAATGATAGGACTAGGGTTAACAAGGTAGATCATAACCCTAGGAAAAACATGCATCATGATCAACCTAGGACCTTTATACCTAAGGAACAAGGCACTAAGCCCAAGAAGGGAAGAAATGTGCCTAGAAAGGAGGGTAGGTCTAGGAATGTCCAAAGTGGACATATGGACTCTAGGTTTAGGAACCTAGAAAGGGAAAATCAAGCTTTAAGGGAAAAGCTTGATAGGTTAGAGAAAACCCTAGAGAGATTCACTATTGGATCTAAGGGTTTAGATATGGTGTTGGGTGGTTTAAACCGCACCAATGATAGATCGGGGTTGGGATACCGGTCTAAGAACTCCCATGCCAAGGGAAAGAAATATGCAAGGGTAGCATATGATTATGACAAGAAGGGGGAGTCTAAAAATGGCAAAGGGGTGTCATTTAAAGGAAAAAGAAAAGACTTAACCAAGGACAAGGTGTCTAAGGTTAAGAGGGTAGAGTTTGTAGGCCAAGAGTCACCGGAGGTACACCGGTGTGGTCTAGTGTTTGTTGAGTCACCTAGGGAGGTGGGCTAAGAGCTCAAGAGGGAGCTCTAGAAGCCTTTGGGATATATGGTGAATGGACCTTGGGAGGGTTGCTCCTAGAGGTCTAGATGGACCATGAAGTGTGCCAAAAGAATTGAAGACGGACTTGAGTCTCAATTCTTGGGTTTTGGCCGGTGTTTTTGAGTCTCATGCAAAGAAATATGACATTGGGGTCATATTGCATAAAAATTGATTTTTGATGTGTAATTGTCATGTAAATCAATGCTAGGGATGCATTGTAGGTTGGTATTGGCAGTAACATCAAGAGAAAACCAAAACTAGGACTTTAGGTCAAGAGTTTATTGAACTTTTTAGCTAGTTTTGGGTTTTGTGTCAAACTTGGAAATGGTGATAGATACATTTTGGAATGTATTTTTCCCAAGTAGGTAGGAGTATCACAAATGTCTCCACAAAATTTGGGAATTTTTAGAGATGTGTGGAATTTCTGGCGCATTTCTAAATTTCGTCAGAAAGGTTGAAATTCTGATTTCCAGAGTATTAGTCGACTGCCCTGGGGGGCAGTCGACTGGTCAAAGCTGATTTTTGTATCAGCAGCTGGGTATGTGTCCAAATGATGCAAAACAAGTGTATGGGGGGCTAATACACATTGTTTATGGTCATTAGGGATTGAAAGGACCAATAATTGGGATATTGTTGGGTTATTTTTGATGTTAAACAAAGGGGGAGAAGTGTTAGGTTTAAGTTGGGAAACCAAACACACCTTTTCTAGAAACCCTAGGTTTAGGGGGAGCTAAGATTAAGGAGGAGCATGGTTGCTCCATTCTTGGAGTAAGGGGAACCTTGGAGAGGTTTTTAAAAAGCCTTTGTAAGTCCAATGTAGGGGAGCTTTGGAGAAGTTTTAAAAAGCTCGTTTTGGTGAAAAGTCCTAACTTGGAGGGTTAGGTGTGGGATGCCTTGGGATAGGATCCCGTTGTGAAAAATTCCTAACTTGGAGGGTTAGGTGTAGGATGCCTTGGGATAGGATCCATCTTTGCATTGCATATGCATTGTTATTGCTATTGACTACTATCTTGTTTCCCTAACTTAAATGTATTGTCAAACATCAAAAAGGGGGAGATTGTTGAGGCAATCTGTGGTCCTGAGTGACCAAGTGTTTTGATGTTTGGGCAAAGGGTTTAAGTTAGGTTTTCCCTTGTATTTAATGTGTATGTTGAGTGTGCAGGTTGTACAGGTTTACACATATTGACTTGACTGGACAACCTCGGTATGGTGAAGGGTGGCATGGAAACAAGCTGGAGGCTTGTGTGCACCCGAGGGACCTTGGACAGCAGGGACGATGAGCTGAGGGACACGGATTTCGAGGCATGCGTAAAGGATGGCATGGAGGCAAGATGGAGGCTTGCGTGCATCCGAGGGATGGGAGCCGAAGATGAAGTGGGCGCGAAGGCAATAGTCGAGGCTGCGGATGAGGAGTCAGTCGAGTCGTGAGAGTACGAGTGCTGTGTGATTGTACTCAGGAAGGGTAACCCTAGGTGGGTGAGTAGGGCAGTCGACTGCCCTTGGGGCAGTCGACTGATAAAACTCACAGAAGGGTTCTGGCCTGAGACCAGTCGACTGCCCTGGGGGCAGTCGACTGGTAGGTGGCTGGTGAGTTGGCTGAGAATTCGAACGTTGGGGTTGCAACGGTCGAATTTCAGTGACACCAGTGACTGCCCTGGGGGCAGTCGACTGGTAGCGAGGGTTTCAGCCCGAGTCCTATTTAAAAAGGACTTCGTGGTGGCTGAGATTCTTGACGAATCTTGTCTTAGTTAAAGGCAAGATAGTAATCTTTGTGCTCAGAGGTTTGATTGGGATTATGGCGAGATTTCTCCACCCAAAAGGAGCGACGAGAGCTAGCCGGAGGTTATCCGGGGATTGATCCACCGACGGATTCTTCGATTAGTCACCCGTCCGGGGTGGATACCAAGTAAATCTTCGTTGTTAGCATTGCTCTTTCTTGTCCTTTGCATATTATTGTTTGTATTGCGCTAACTACTGTGTAGAGAATTCAACGAAAAACGCTATTCACCCCCCCCCCCCTCTCTAGCAACACTATTCGATCTAGCACTAACTACCGCTACATTGGGTAGGTTGGTTGGACAAGATACAAGCGCCAAAAACCTGTGGCTATGCAGAAAATTCATAATACCTGTGGCTATGCATGAAAAGTCATAATACCTGTGGCTATAAAACTCCAAAAATATTTGTGGGGACTTCTAACAACTGGGGAGTATCAACTGTCTGCACATAACTTAATTGAGCGTGGCACAATAGGAAATATGACCGACGACCCTTCTCAACTACAAGTGAGTCAGTGGTCGTCGGCATGCAAACAATGCTATAGTGCGTGTCACTAATATACATAACCTCAATCAAACCAAAATCATGTAATAAATACGATATAAAACGCAATCAACACCAAAGTAAATATACATGTACTAATCTACTGTGTAGGTTTATTTAATGTCAACCAAACACTAGATATGTTACATGATGATTCTACAGTACTCGCGTACAAGAAGTACTCTTTAGATCAGAAAATAAGAGTTGAGACTGTATAATTGAACATTTTGAATTACTACTCAAAGGCTAAGCAAGAATAATTATCAAGCAAGAAAAATAAGGAGAATAGATTTAAGGTAAAATAACTTACTTAGATAATAAAATAACCATGCATTTATGGTAAACGATTCTACAGGAATCAAGAAGTACCCACCTTAAATGTAGTGTATGTATCAAGAACAACCTCCTCACGATCAACTGTACGAGTCTGAATTAAAGTCCTATGTCAAGGACAAAGTTAAGCTATTTCTAAATTAATAAAATAATTAAGGAAGATACTAAACATGATTAGGATAAATCATAATTACAATATATATTTAATTAATTTTAAAATAATGGTTAATTTCATCTAAACCCATTAACGAGATTAGGTCATTAGATTAAATCTCAAATACCCAATGTGGTTAATAGCTAAACTAAATTCCAACAAGAAATAGGACCCTCGGGCGAGTGAGATCAAAAAGATCCAAGTGAACTAGATAAGTTAGCTAAGGTCAACATCAACTATTCTAAAACACATCAAAGAAGATCAAAAGGTCTGACAAAAGGGACTTGCCAACGGCAGTGACTCACCATAGCCTTAACATGCTACCCATATCCAAATACAAAACCCAACACCAAAACAATACCCAATCACAGCTCAAAATCAGGCTACAAATCTTTTCTTACAGAACCCAACCATACTACATGGCAGTTCATCACAGGATCAATGATGCCACACCAAAATCAAAAATACAATCCGGGCAGCATTCCCATCCATTTGTAGCTTCCATGCTGAAACACCAAAATAAACAGAATCACTAGTCTAGTTCCCAAACTAGATTAGGACATTATGCTACAAATCCTATCCCAACACAAAACCACTCCAACCAGAGCTACTACCCAAACTGAAAATTGATAAACTATCCACTTAAGATCAGATTAGCAAACCAAACATCCAAAACTAAATCCCATAATAAGGTAAACAATGCCACACATATTGTCGAAAAAAAATTAACAAGCTCTAATTAGCAAACCAAACTTATCATTATTTTACTTAGAATTATTTGTTTTTTGTCAAAAATTTTTTTCTATGTATTCAAAACTTACAAGCTCTGATGCTCAATTTTTTATTTTCTCCTTAATCAATTTTTGTTCAAAAAAAGGAGAGAGTAGAGAAAAATAAATATATTCTTTCAAAAATAAAATATCTGTTGCAAAAAACTTTTTGATAAATGGCGAAGGGGGAGAGTAGAAAAAGTAAAGTTAAATTATTTTTTTCTCAAAACTTTGTTTTTTTAAGGTTTCGAAAGAATTTTATTTTAAAGGAAAACACTATTTTTTCTTCAAAAGATGTTTTCACTTTAACTAAAAGATTTTTGTTAAATGATACTTAGAAGTTTTCAAAATTATATTTAGAATTATTTTTCAAAGTAATGAACTTTTTTATACTTAGAATTTTTCAAAGAAGTTAGAAAATCTTTCAAATTGAAAAAATACATATTTTTCAAAAGCTTCAGGAGAAGAATTTCAAATCAAGGGGGAGCTTTATGCACTATTTCAATTTCGCTTGGTTTTTTTTTTCAAAAATTGCAAAAACCAGGGGGAGATAACTTATCAAAAGGGAAATTTAAAAGTTTTTCAAAATTTTCAAGCCTTAGGAAAACTGCTTTAATATTGAATCTATTGCTTAACTGTGGTTTATTTCCTTGTTCATATATTTTAACTTAACTTTTGAATTGGGTTGCCATAAATCAAAAAGGAGGAGATTGTTGGTGTCGGATGCACCACATCGAACCTGGTTTTGATAATGGCAATGGGTTTGAAGTTAAGTTTGTATAGTGATCTAATGAATTTGTTAAATGTGTAGGAAAGTCCTAGTTAACCTAGGTACGAAGTCTTGACCTGCAGGGTTGAGCACGAAGTCCTGGTCGAGGACTGGGCACAAAGTCTTGGCTGAGGGTTGGGCACCGAAGACCTGACCGAGGGTTGGGCATGAAGACCTAGTTCGAGGAATTAGGCACGAAGTCCTGATCGAAGACTGGGCACGTAGACCTGATCCGGAAGATAGGACAAAAGACTTAGCCGAGCGAGGACTACGGACAAAAGTAGAGACGGGCAGAGATACAGACATCTCGAGATCCAAGAGTTTCGGAGGCTAAGTAAAAGTCCAATCGGAGGAGCCGGTTGGTAAAAGATAACTTCTCCATAGTGGAGTTGGTGAGGACGCGTTCCCCGAAAGAGGGTTTAGTAGGCAACGATTTAATCTAGGATTTCATTTGAAATCCAAAGTCAGAACCAGATAGCTCTAACTGTCATTTATGCATGCATTCACTATATTATTATTGTTCTTGGACTAACCTGAATTGCAGGCTTAAGGGATCAGCTGGCTGCGATCATGGGTGCATGAGCCCTCATTTATGCATGCATTCACTATATTATTATTGTTCTTGGACTAACCTAGATTGCAGGCTTAAGGGATCAGCTGGCTGCGATCATGGGCGCCTGAGAGGTCTCAGGCGCCCCAGAGGGGTTTTCTCAACAGTTGGCGAGCTGAGTTGGCGGTCGCTAATTGGATGCGCCACGTCAGCTCCCAGGCACCCCAGTGCTCCCAGGCGCTCAAGAAGAGGATAAAGTTTGGCCTAGTCAGCGGATAACGATGCGACCAAAGCGGTGACGTGGAGGGTGCCTGTATCCCAAGGTGGTCTTGTGAGCCTGAGGTACAACTTATCCTTGGGCGTCTGTATCTCGAAGTGGTCTTAGGAGCCTGAGGCCTGACCTAATCTCGGGCATTTGTCTCCCGAGGTGGTCTTGTAAGCTTGGCATGACCTCGGGCGTCTGTATCCCGAGGTGGTCTTAGGAGGCTGAGGCTTGACCTGACCTCAGGCGTTTGTCTCCCGAGGTGGTCTTGTGAGCCTGAGGTATGACTTGACCTCGGGCGTTTGTCTCTCGAGGTGGTCTCGGGAGTCCGACCGCATGGTCAGAAGCTATGCATCTGCGGGACCCGTATTGTCATTTTCTCTCTATTGGCGGCTTGCTAAGTCTGAGGAATCAGTACATTCGTCATTCGGCCCAATGCAGTCCCTTGGATTATTCCAAAAAGGTTCTGTGATTTCTGAGGTGTTGCTAGCCATACCAAACGATGGTACCGAAAAAAGGGGTGATGCCTCGGGATGGGCATCCATCATTGTCCACTTGTCGTGCCCTTATTGTTACCTGAGGGTGGCTTCTTCTCTATAAAGAAAGAAGGCAAAAGCATTCCTCCACTTCCATCTTCTTCTCCTCCTCTTGTTAGAATTCATGGGCAAGAAGGGAAAAGAGGCCCAAGCAGGAAGGAGAAACTGGAGAGGGAGGGGGTTTACAACCCAGAGTGGTACGAAGCCGCTTCTTCGAAGGTTAAGTAAGGTGCTCTCAGAGTGGCCTGCGAAGTGTATGGCATTCCAACACACTCTGGCCTCAATAATTCTCCCTTCAGAAATGGTTGTTGAGGCAATCGACCCTTAAATGATTGGAAGATCATGGTTTTGATGTGTGTGTGTGAATATGTTTAAGGTTAGAGTGTTATGTTGTGTTTGATGTGTGTGATTGAGTTTGCAGGTCTTGGAGAATCACACATGGTGTTCATATCCGAGGGACGAGAGCTGAAGGAGGAGAGCTCTAAGGGCAAGCCGGAAAGTGGACTTCAAGGGCACACGTGAAGGGTGGCATGGAGACAAGCCAAGGGAAGGCTTGCGTGCGCATCCGAGAGACGATAGCCAGAGGAAGAGGACTTCAAGAGGCAAGCTAAGGGAGCAGACCTGAAGGCATACGTGAAGGAGAAGGTCCGGAGTTGCTGGAACTAGGCTGAGAGGCAGGGCAGTCGACTGGCCCAGGGCCAGTCGACTGCCAAAACTCACAGAGAGTTTTCGGCCTCGGACCAGTCGACTGCCCTTGGGGCAGTTGACTGATATACCCCAAAAACTAGCCGTTGGCTAGCCGTTAATGCTAGACCAATCGACTGCCCTTGGGGAAGTCGACTGGTGCGAGACTGGACAGACTACGAATTTGTCCTGTTCACCTATAAAAGGAGCACCTTTTTGCACGTGAGCAGTACGGTTCTGTATAGTGTCGAAGTGCTGCTCGTCTGAAGAGTGCTCTCTACTTCCTCTCTTGTATTCTACTGTATTCTGAAAAGTGGAAGATCACCAGTGTAAAGGTTTCTCCACCTGAAGGAGAATTTTTCATAATGGAACTGGTGTACGGCGTGGATCCTTGGATTAGTCACCCATCTGGGTGGATACCAAGTAAACGGTTGGTTGTTAGCATTGTTAATCTTTTCATTTGCATATTATTTCTGCTGCACTAACAACTTTGTAGAGATTCAACGAAAAAGTACTATTCACCCCCCTCTAGCACACCAAAGACGATCCATCAGTTGGTATCAGAGCCGGTGCATTTCGGAAGAACTAACCGTCAACCGGAGCAAATATAATGGCATTTCAAGAGGGATACTCCACCGCACGACCACCCTTCTTCGACGGGAACGACTTCGCTTACTGGAAAGGTGGGATGCAATACTACCTTATGAACGATATTGATAACTGGATTAGTGTTGCAAATGGCTTCGAGGCACCCGTCGATGAAAGAGGAGAACCAACACCGATGAGATCTTGGTCGAAGGAAATAATGAAGAGGGCGTAATCCAATGCCAAGGCCACCACCACACTGCAGTGCGGGCTCTCGAAGGAGCAACTGAACAAGGTGGGGCCGTTCAAGAGCGCCAAAGAACTGTGGGACAAGTTGGTGGAATTGAACGAGGGGTCAAACGAGTCCAGAAGAGCCAAGAAGGACTTGCTCGTGGCCCAACTCCAATCCCTATCCATGAAGAGCAACGAAACTGTTAGCCAGCTACATGGAAGGGTAAAGGAGGTAATCAATGAGTTCCATGTGATTGGAGAAAAGATCGAGAACCGGGATATCATCAGGTATGTTCTACAAGCCTTCCCAAGAACCACCTTGTGGGCATCCATGGTCGATGCTTACAAGGTATCAAGGGATTTGTCAATTGTTAAACTAGACGACTTATTCTGTGAATTTGAACTACACGAGCAAGTTAATGTCTCGGCCAAAGAGAAGGGTATTGCTTTTGTTGCAGAAAAGGAGAAGAAGAAAAGGAAGGAGAAGAAGAAGGTGGTCTACTCCTCCTCATCAGATTCAGAGGAATCCAGCGCCTCCATGGATAGCGACCAGGAGGCATTCATGGTAAGAAAAATGCGTCAAGCTTTCAGAAATTTTTCTAACAAATCCTATGCTAGGAAAGAGTCCAAAGGCAAGGGTAAGGCCAAGGACATCATATGCTACAACTGCCACCAAGAGAGACACATGAAGAACGAGTGCCCTCAATTGAAGAGAAGAGATGACAAGAAGGAGGAGAAGAAGAAAGGTGACAAGAAGAAATTAAAGGGAAAGGAGAAGGGTGCCACCAACCTAAAGGCGACTTGGGATGATCCATCATCCTCAAAGGAGGAAGAAGAGCAAGTCTCCCACTTTGCGCTTATGGCACAAGATCACTCAGACTCATCAGATGATGAAAGAAGCTCAAGCAGTGAAGATGAGAGCACCTCCTCTTCATCATCCGAGTCAGAAGCTTCGGTAAGTGAGGTATACCACTTACCCTCCTCTACTTTAGTCAAGATCATTTCTAGCACTAACATGGACTTAGCTAAGGCTAGAAGTAAGATTAATGATCTAAAAGAAGAAATTGTTATGCTTAGAGTAGAGTCTACCAAACTTGAAGAATTGCATGCTATTTCCATTACTTCACATGCGTCACATCTTGAAACTGAAAATAGGGAACTAAGGAAAAAGGTAGATGACCTCACAAAGGCCCTTAGGAAATTTCAAGTAGGATCTAGTAACCTAGATATGATCATCAACAGTCAAAGGGTCGTTTATAACAAGGCCGGTTTGGGATATAGGCCAAAGACAAAGGAAGTGGCCTTTGTATCACTCATGGGTAGGTTTGGTGCATCTAGGAGACTAGGGGCTAAGGGAAATACAAAGAAGGCATGGGTACCTAAGAGGTTTTTGCATGATGCTTATGAAGCAAAGATTTGGATACCAAATGAGTATGTTTTTCATGTTGTATAGGTAAAGGTGAAGGAGGTCTCAACTATGTGGATAGTAGATAGTGAATGCTCAAGACACATGACCGGGGATGTGAGAAAGTTCACTACTATTAGCTACTTAAGAGAAGGGACGGTCTCCTATGGAAATAGTGGAAAATTGAGAATTATTGGTAGGGGCACCATTGAGGTATCTTCCACGATTTCTATACATAAGGTACTCCTAATTAAAGATATGAAGTTTAATTTACTTAGCGTGAGTCAATTATGTGATGCCGGTTTTAGGGTCGAATTTCATGCTAAGAAGTGCATCATTAAACATAATGAATCAAATAGTGTTGTATTAGAAGAGTTTAGAGAGGCAAATTTATATTACCTTGATCTTGCTTATGCTACTAACAATGTTGCTAAGTGTCTCATGTCTAAAGAAGAAGAAGGGTGGTTGTGGCACCAGAGGCTTGGACATGTCAACATGAGAAGCATTGCAAGAGTGGCTAAGGAAGAGTTGGTAAAGGGGCTACCAATGATCAAGTATGAGAAGACCAAATTGTGTAATGCATACCAAGAGGGTAAGCAATCAAAATCATCACACAAAGGTAAAACCCTAACCACTACTTCTTTATCATTAGAACTTTTGCATATAGATCTATTTGATTGCTATAGTACTCCCTCACTTGTAGGGAGTAAATATTGTCTAGTCATAGTAGATGATTTTTCTATGTTTACATGAGTTTACTTTTTGAAACATAAGGATGATACCTTAGAGATTTTTATAGGATTTAGTAAAAGGGTAGAAAACGAAAAACATATCAAAATAAACCGAATTAGGAGTGACCATGGTGGGGAGTTCCAAAATGCAAGCTTCACACAATTTTGTGTTGAAAATGGATACAAGCATGAATTCTCATGCCCAAGGACTCCTCAACAAAATGGGGTAGTTGAGAGGAGAAATCGAGCCCTACAAGAAGCTGCTAGGACTATGCTTAATGCATATTCCCTTCCTAGCTATTTTTGGGCCGAAGCAATTAACACCGCTTGCTATATTCAAAATCGGGTATTGGTACATAGGTTCCTAGGAAAAACACCTTTTGAATTATGGAATGGATGGGTACCACAAGTCCACTACTTTAGGGTCTTTGGATGTAAAGTCTACATCTTAAATACCAAAGATGACCTAAGAAAGTTTGAATCAAAATCCGATGAAGGAATTCTAGTAGGGTACTCATTAACTAGTAAGGGTTATAGAGTTTACAACAAGAGGACAAAAGTGATTGAGGAATCCTCAAACGTTAAATTTGATGAAACTACAAGTACCTACCCAAGAAAAACCTCAATTGATAAGGATATAGAAGAGGTCCAACCCCTTGCCCAAAGAATCCAAGACCTACATTTGGAGGGCAATGATCAAGGGGGAGTAAGAAGTACCCTAGAGGATGAGGAAGAAGGAGTAAATGAACCCACAACCTCTAGGCCCTTGAGACATCACCATGATCACCCTATTGACCAAATAGTGGGTGATGTCACTCAAGGAGTAAGGACTAGGTCCTATTTTAGAGATCAAACTAGTCAAATAGCTCTAATCTCTCAATTAGAACCCAAGTCTATTGATGAAGTATTGGGAGATGTGGATTGGGTCTTGGCCATGCAAGAAGAGCTAAATCAATTTGAGAGGAGTGAAGTTTGGGAGTTAGTTCCTAGGCCTAATGATTGTACCATTGTAACCACAAAATGGGTCTTTAGGAACAAACTAGATAACCAAGGAAAAATCACTAGAAACAAGGCTAGATTGGTAGCTAGGGGGTTCAACCAAGTTGAGGGACTAGATTATGATGAGACTTATGCCCCCGTAGCTAGGTTAGAATCTATTAGAATCCTACTAGCCTACGCTGCTCTCATGGGTTTCACACTTCACCAAATGGATGTGAAGTCGGCATTCCTTAATGGGATCATTAAGGAAGATGTCTATGTAGAACAACCCCCCGGGTTTGAGGACCCTAACTATCCAAGACACGTTTACAAATTAAGAAAAGCCTTATATGGATTGAAACAAGCTCCCCCGGCTTGGTATGAAAGGCTTTCTTCATTTTTAGTGTCTAAGGGGTTTAGGAGAAGAACAATTGACCCTACTTTGTTCCTAAAATCAAAAGATAAGGACATATTTGTTGGCCAAGTCTATGTAGACGATATCATTTTTTGGTCAACAAATAATGACTTCCTACAAGAATTCATCAAGTGTATGGAAGATGAATTTGAGATGAGTCTTGTAGTAGAGTTAACATTCTTTTTAGGACTTCAGGTTAAGCAAACTAATGAAGGTACACATGTCTTTCAAACCAAATATGCTAAGGAGATGTTAAAGAAATTTGGTTTAGAAAATGCTAAGGTAGCATCTACACCCATAGGAACCAATGTGAAAATGGATAGTGACCTTGAAGGGAAAATGGTAGACTTTAAATAATATAGGAGCATGATTGGTAGCTTACTATACCTAACCGCTAGTAGACTCGATATACTTTTTGTGGTAGGTATGTGTGCTAGGTACCAATCTAGTGCAAAAGAGTCCCATTTGGTTGTAGTTAAGAGGATCGTAAGGTCTGTCAAAGGTACCCTCAATGTCGGACTTTGGTATCCTAGAACCCCTAGTGTTGATCTAATTGGATACACCGACTCGGACTATGCGGGTTGTAAGCTAGATAGGAAGAGTACTAGTGGAGGGTGTCAATTCCTTGGGTCTTCCTTAGTTAGTTGGAGTAGTATGAAACAACCATGCGTTGCCCTATCAACAACGGAGGCGGAATATGTGGCAATAGGTGGGTGTGTTTCCCAACTCCTTTGGATCATGCACACCTTAGAGGATTATGAGTTACATTACACCAAGGTCAAAGTCTTGTGTGATAATGTAAGTACAATCAACTTAACCAAAAATCTGGTTCACCACTCTAGGACAAAACACATTGAAGTGAAACATCACTTCATTAGAGACCATGTGGCAAGGGAAGACATAGAATTACACTATGTTGAGTCAAAATCAAACCTAGCCGACATCTTTACCAAGCCTCTTCCCGAATCGGAGTTTACATCCTTAAGAAGAGGCCTTGGAATGTGTTTTGTGGAAATATAGGATGAACTTGGATATATTAGCTTTGAAAAAGGGTGATTGATCCATTAGGGTGATACATTTGGCTCACTTGTGCTTGTGGCATTTGTTGAACCATTAGAAGTATCAAAATATGAAAACTAGACCAACTATGGGGAAGACAAGTGTTTAATCAATGGACACCATGCCCAAAGATCATAGTTTGACATTTTAAACCTTTGAAAACTATTTTATGCTTTATATAAGTTGTCATGCTTTTGAAAGTTATATAATTGTATAATTGGATTGTAAGTTTAGTACAAAATGTAGTGGTTTTCAAAGATTTTGGATTTTTATCAAAAGTCATGCATGTTTGAAATTTTATATGGACTAATATTTTTCCTTGATAGAGTATATCATTTCAAACATGTATATAAAATTTTACAATTTTTAGAATTTTTTGGAATTTTCTGGAAGTTTCTGAAATTCGACAGAAAAGCTGAAAATTCAGACTGATAGCGTATCAGTCGACTGCCCTATGGGCAGTCGACTGGCACACTTGGTTTCAGATTCTGAAACTTTCTTTCAGAAATCCAACTTTCTTTCATTTGATGTCATAGGGTTGGGTTGCTTAGGCAATCATTTTGATGGTGTCAAAGGGGGAGAATGAGTGGTTTAAGTTAGAATTTTAACTTGAAATGGATGGTTTAAGGTTTTATTTCTCACATAGACCTTGAATGATTAAAAATGGGGTGAAGACATGGATTAAGGGGGAGGTTACCTCTTGGGTTTTAATATGTCTTACATTTTTAATGATGTTTAGTGTTAAGTGGAAACTTAACTTGGATTATAATTAGAATTCAAAATAGGGAGAAGACATGGATTAAGGGGGAGGTTACCTCTTAGGGTTACTATGTCTTATGCTTTTTCAATTGTTATCTATTGTTATTGCTGTTGTTGGCTGCTATTTATCTCTAAACATAAACATATTGCCACACATCAAAAAGGAGGAGATTGTTGAGGCAATCGACCCTTAAATGATTGGAAGATCATGGTTTTGATGTGTGTGTGTGAATATGTTTAAGATTAGAGTGTTATATTGTGTTTGATGTGTGTGATTGAGTTTGCATGACTTGGAGAATCACACATGATGGACATATCCGAGGGACGAGAGCCGAGGGAGGAGAGCTCCAAGGGCAAGCCGGGAAGTGGGCTTCAAGGGCACACGTGAAGGGTGGCATGGAGGCAAGCCAAGGGAAGGCTTGCGTGCACATCCGAGGGACGATAGCCAAAGGAAGAGGACTTCAAGAGGCAAGCCAAGGGAGCAGACCTGAAGGCATACGTGAAGGAGAATGTCCGGAGTTGCTGGAACTAGGCTGAGAGGCAGGGCAGTCGACTAGCCCAAAGCCAGTCGACTGCCAAAACTCACAGAGAGTTTTCGGCCTCGGAGCAGTCGACTGCCCTTGGGGCAGTCGACTGGTATACCCCAAAAACTAGCCGTTGGCTAGCAATTAATGCTAGACCTTTGGGCAGTCGACTGGTGCGGGGCTGGACAGACTACGAATTTGTCTTGTTCACCTATAAAAGGAGCACCTTTTTGCACGTGAGCGGTACGGTTCCGTACAGTGTTGAAGTGCTGCTCATCGACAAATCTAATATTTGTACTCTCTGTTTGTATGTATTCGAAGCGTGGCTTTAGCTAAGAAACGGATTGCATCTATCTTCTTTGTCTCCTGATCCGTACACTACGTAATTTTCTTCAATGCCCCCCTGGCGCCCTATTAGACCTCTTTGTGTCCGCGAGACCTTACAACGGGGGAGAGGTGAGTACATAATGTCCGGCTTAATCGTCTACACGGGCAAGGACAGGGCTCAGCCTGTTCAATGCTTAAACAGGGTCGGCACATTTTTAGTGTTGCCCACAACTATAGATGAAGTAAGTCCAAAGTCATTCCCAGCAGCATTTCCTCATTGCCGTGCTTCAGTTTACTCGTAGCTTGTCGAGCATCTAGCACTCCTCCTGGTCAGGAATCATTGGCAACCCAACCAAGCTTTACTCATCTCGGGCATTCGCAGCACCGTGATAAGATAGGAGTTTATATTGCTCCTGGTTGGGCATCCGCAACGCCACGACTAAGCATACTCATCTCGGGCATCCGCAGCACCACGAGGTAGTAGGGTTTTGGCAGCTCCTAGTCGAGCATCCGCAGCACCACGACCAGGCCTACTCACCTTGGGCACCCACAGCACCGTGAGGTAGTAGGGTTTTTGCAGCTCCTGGTCGGGCATCCGCAGCACCACGACCAGGCCTACTCACCTCGGGCATCCGCAGCACCACGAGGTATTAGGGTTTTTGCGGCTCTTGATCGGGCATCTGCAGCACTAAGACCAAGCCTACTCACCTCCGGCATCTGCAACACCGCGAGGTATTAAGGTTTTGCAGCTCCTGGTTGGGCATCCGCAGCACCACGACCAAGCCTACTCACCTCGGGCACCACGACCAGGCCTACTCACCTCTGGCACCCACAACACCGCGAGGTAGAGGGTTTTTCCAGCTCCTAGTCGGGCATCCGCAGCACCACGAGGTAGTAGGGTTTTTGCAGATCCTGGTCGGGCATCTGTATCACTATGACCATGCCTACTCATCTCGGGCATCCGCAGCACCACAAGGTAGTAGGGTTTTTTCTACTCCTGGTCGGACATTTGCAACACCATGACCATGCCTACTCACCTCGATCATCCTCAACACAGTGAGGTAGTAGGGTTTTGGCAGATCTTGGTCAGGCATCCGCAGCACCACGGTCAGATCTACTAACCTCGGGCATCCACAACACTACTAGGTAGTAGGGTTTTTGCAGCTTCTGGTCGGGCATCCGCAACACCACGACCAGACTTACTCACCTCGGGCATTCACAGCACCACAAGGTAGTAGGGTTTTTTCTGCTCCTGGTTGAGCATTCGTAGCACCACGACCAGGCCTACTCACCTCGGGCATTCACAGCACCACAAGGTAGTAGGGTTTTTTCTGCTCCTGGTTGAGCATTCGTAGCACCACGACCAGGCCTACTCACCTCAGGCATCCGCAGCACCGCGAGGTAGTAGGGTTTTGGCAGCTCCTGGTCTGGCATCCGCAGCACCACGACCAGGCCTACTCACCTTGGGCATCCGCAATACCACGAGGTAGTAGGGTTTTAAAACAATGGCGTTGGGTCTTCTTGGTGAGACATCTTGTTTATTTCATGATTGAAACTACAAGGCAGTAGAAATACATAAACAAGTGCATACTGTATCTCTCAAGTCTCATCGAGTGTGATATGGCTGGAGATAATTGGCATGTCATGGCCTCTCCAGCTTGTTTCCCTTGTCGTCTTGTAGATATTAGCTACCTCCGACGAGCTTTTTGACGAGGATGTAGGGTACGCTCCACTATGGCTCGAGCTTTCCGGAATCACCGACCCGGTTGATTCTCTTCCGGACCTTATCTCCGACTTGAAAAGTTCGGGCGATTACACGGCGATTATATGCTTGCTGCATCCGCTGCCTATATGCCACTAGTCAGGTAGTTACTTTGTCTCATACCTCTGACACCAGGTCCAGGTCAATCAGCCATTCTTGATCATTGTCTTCTTTATTGTAATGATGCCACCGGATGGACTCCTCGCCGACTTCCATTGGAATGACCGCCTCTGCTCCATATACGAGATGAAAAGTGTTGGGACCTTGGCGTCTAGCTAAAGGGGGGGTGAATAGCAACTTTTCGATCTTGTCTACAAGAATATTTGCAAAAACACAAGAACATAATCAAAAGAAACAAGAAACAATGCTAACTCCCTGATTTACTTGGTATCCACCTCCAAGAGGTGACTAATCCAAGGATCCACACTATGCACACAAGCTTCACTATGAACTTCTCCTTCAAGGTGGAGAAACCTTCACAAGATGTTCTCTTCCTCTTGTACAAGATGGAAATTAAAGTAGGAGGAAGAGAATGAGATTTTAAGCACTTAGAATAGGATCTTACAATTAAGAACCATAACTCTATTCTGCTCCAAAGTCTCTCCTTAAATAAAGGAGAGAGTTGTTCCTTAAACAACCCAGCTCCCGACACCAGTCGACTGCCCCAAGGGCAGTCGACTGATGCTCAGCCAATGGCTAGCCCAACAACTATTTCTCGAAATGATCAGTCGATTGGTCCAGGACCAGTCGACTGATCTTTCTGTGAGTTTCAGTTCTGCGCTAGCAGTTGACTGTCATTCCCGCAGTTGACTGACCAGCTTACATTTCCACTCAAACTCACTCCGAAGTTCATCCTTCGCGTATGCCTTGAAGTCCACTCCCTTGGCTCGCCCCTTGAAGTTCTCTTCCCTTGGCTTTCATCCCTCGGATGCGCACACAAGCTCACAGCTTGCCTCCATGCCATCCTTCGTGTATGCCCTTGAAGTCTACTTCCCCGACTTTCCCTTGGAGTCCTCTTCCTTTGGCTCTCGTCCCTCGGATGCGTACTTCATGTGTGAATCACCAAGTCCTGCATGACTCAAACACACATATCAAACCAACAAGACAACCTAACTTAATTATATTGGCACACACACATCAAAATCATGATCCACTTGATCATACTTGGGTCAATTGCCCTAACAATCTCCCCCTTTTTGATGTATGACAATATGTTTAAGTTAGGTATAATAATAACTATTGAAAATTAAAGACATAGTAAATTAAGAAGTATAAACATGCATCCTCCCCCTTAATCTATGCCCTCCACATAATTTTCAATTTTCCACAAGTTAAGTTACAAAACTAACTTAAACCTCCCAATTCTCCCCCTTTGACACCATCAAAAGGATTGCTCCAAGCAATATTAACTATTAGCAACAAATATAAATACTTTTCTTTTTCTGAAACTACCAGAAACCAGAAATCAGAAGGACCAGTCAACTGAGACAGTTATCAGTTGATTGGTGCCTTTGTATTGCCAACTCACAGAGAGTTCAGTCGACTGCCCCCAGGGGCAATCGACTGATACATTTCAGTCTGAACATGTAGTTTCTGAGCCGGAATTCAGAAATGCATTATAAATTCCAGACAATTCAAAAATCATGAAATTTTGCAAACATGTTTCTTATGATGCATTCAATCAGAGAAAAATATATTTCCATGAAAAATCTAAACATGTTTGACTTTTTGACCAAAACTCAAATTCTTTGAAAACATCCAACTTTGTATCAAACTTATACCCTAGTTTTTAAATCATATGTTTTGCAAACTTATGCCATAGTAAATAAAACACAGAAATGTTTTCAAATTGATTGAAATGTCCAACTATGATTTATGAGCAAGATGTTCATTAATTAAACATTTGCATTCCCCATAGTTGGTCTATTTTCAATAATGTGATAGATTCAATAACTTAACAATATACCACAAGCATAAGTGAGTTATTTGTATCATCCTAATATCTCATACACTACCTTATTATTGTATTACCCCAAGGCCAAATTTATACTTCTACAAAACACATACCAAGTCCCCTTCTTAGAGATGTGAACTCCGCTTCGGGTAGAGGCTTGGTAAATATGTCGGCAAGGTTGGATTTTGATTCAACATAATGTAATTCAATGTTTGTTAAATACCAAATTTTAAGGGGTTGAAAAGGGTGAATTTCGAGAATTTAGGGACCTAGTTGTGAATAACGAATCTAGGAGGACCTTTTTGCAAAAAGGCCAAAACTAATATAAACCCCTAAAAAGCCCTAACTTCGCATTTCTCTTCTAGACCCCTTCGGTTTCTTCCTTTGCCCCGACGCCGACCCCTCACGCGCGAGCGGTTTCGCCCGACACCGTCGCCCAACTTCTTCGGCCACGAGCGAGAGCAGAGAATGCGAACCCTCCTCTTTCTCTCGACCACAAGCCCTAATTTCTTCTCCCCTCTTTTGTGTTGTCGCCCGAAAACTAGTGCTGTCGGCAACCCTTGTCCGACGCGCAAAGCGGACGATCCTCCCCCTCTTGTGCCGAGTCGTCAGTATTGGAGAGATATCAAGCAAAGATCGCTGTTGCTCCTTGATCCACTGTCGGCACAACCAAATACTCGGTAGGTAAGGTTTTTGGTTAGGAATTGCTTTGTGCTAGATTTGTGCCAATAATTTCTGTCAAGGAGTTTGGAAAGGGAATCTGATTTGGGTTTTAAATTCGAATTGCTTTGATTGTTGGTTTTAGGGTTTTCCCGATCACTGCCCTGGTTGCCGACGATTTCTTCTTCCTGCTAATTCAGGTAATGCTTGCTGTGTATTAAGACTTCCTTGAATCGATTGATGGTTCGAATTTGTAGATCAATTACAGAAGGATCTGTAATTTCTTTGGGTTGTTATGTTCTGTTGTGGGTGTCCATTTAGCGGCAGGATAGTTGGGTTTAATTGCAATTCTGTAGGAATCTATATCGTTCTGGGGTTGTGGTTGTTTGGTGATGAGGCTGCCATTGAGCTTCTCAAGTTGGCATCAATTTTGGGTTGGACTTTGATCTGTTTGGTAAAAGGATAATTAATGTTAATCCATTAAGGATTAGCTTAATGGTTAAGGTTAGGTCGAATTTGAAATTTGATCTCATAACCTAATTACAATAATTAGGTTAGGGAAAAAGGGATTTGTTGTAGTTTACGAGTTAATTAAATAAAGGTTGCAATTAGGATTTATCCTAATTGTGTTTCATATTTTGTTTAGCTAATTTGGTTAATGTATTTAATTTTACTAGTAGCTAAATTTAGTCCTTGACACAGGACCTTGAGTTGGATTCGCACGGTTGATCGTGGGAGATTTATTTGGACACGTTCTACATAAAAGGCGGGTATTTCTCCTTTGTACTCAAGTAGTTTTTTTACCTTAAAAGCATGGCTATATTATGTCTGATAGGTTGCTTGACCTTGTTCTTTGGCGTTTGTTATTTAAACATCGCCGTTGAGACTTACTCTTCGTTGATCTTTGAGTATCCCAAATTCGTATCCGTACAGTCCCTGTTGGTTTTTCTGTTCTGAAATGTACCGCTTGTACGCGAGTACTTAGAGGTCCATTATACACAAATAGGTTTATTTGGCATTAAAAATACCCTACCTAGTAGTGTAGGTGCATAATCGTTGGTTTGCGATTTCTGGATTGGTTGTATTGATGCATCGTATACTCGTTGGATTTTATTGCATCGTTGTTTCTCCGGTTGTTCGTGCATCGTATATCATGCATCATACTTGCACGTTGCATACTAACGACTGTTGGCTTACATTTGGTTAAGCCGTCGTTAGTCATATTGTTGCTCGATTCACTCAACCACATGTTGTCATGGTAGTGGTTAGAGTGCGAGTGTTTGTCCTGTTATGCCTAACAGTGACACCCTCACCGTTGTTTTAGAGGGATGTTAGAGCCGTTGGTGGCTCACCCTCACCGTTGTTTTTAGAGGGATATTGTAGCTGTTGATAGCTCCCCCGATGTACCGGGGTCTGGAGTGTAGACTCCCCAGCATCCTGTCCACTCAATCACGCCTTATGTGGTATTATTGTTGTTGTTGGAGTGGTACAGTTGTCACAGCCCTACCCACTCGGTCACACAGATGGGATGTATTGACGACTTGACTGGCGTCAGGGGTGACACATGTCATTGCATCATGTGCATACGTATTTCTTTTATGCATTTGCTTGTGTTTAATGCACTTATATGAGCTATGATTGTTGCACATGTTTGACATGCATGTATATCTTGATATTATTGTTGTTGAGTTGTTCTATACCTGCTTAGTCGTTATTCGGACTTTATACCATGTCGATTTACATATGTTATGCATGATTAGGTTTCTATATTTCCTTATGGACTGTACCCTATTGGAATCTCTACTTGGTTATCTTGTATTATGCCATGCTTATTGTCTACTCATATACCCACAGAGTCCGTCCGGACTCACCACCCCTGCTTTCTTCTTTGTTGTTTCAGATAGCAGGTAGACGTATCTCTTGGAGCCAGGAGAGGATCCAGTTGCCAGTCCCCAGTATTGAGTTAAGTTAGTCTTCCGTATTTGGTTTAGTTATTTATTTCAGTACTTGGAGTTGTATTTTATTCGTTATTGGGTTTTGTCGGTAATAGAGACATTTGAGTTCTCTTTTGGGATTGTAGTCTTATTTTATGTTTATGGTGGCTGAGCCACCCATTATCTTTTATCCAAATATAAACTGCGTGGTTGTGTTTTTATATATTATTGTCCTGCCAGCCGTTTGTGGCTGAGCTATATTGGTGAGATATTATGTATTATTGCCTCATATTGTCCGCCGTACAGGGGAGATGCTACTCGATTTTCGAGGAAGCATGTGCCTCTGGGGGCGTGACAATTTTTGATATCAAAGCTAAGTTTTGCGAGTTCCTTTGGGATCTGTGGATTTTTTTTTATGATGTTATTTTTGGTGCGTCAGTTCGGCCAAGTTTTGCGATGTTTTGGTGTCTGTGGGTTTACGGAGTTGTTTTACGAGGTCAATCTATATGTTACAGATTTGTGTATTTTTACGGAGTCATTTTTCTTGACATGATTCGGTTTGGTTGTGTGTTGGGACTTGGCGATGGAACTTCTCCAGGCGACAGGTATTCTCTTTGACCTCTCGTATACTCTACCTTATTTAGGTATGGTTAGAAATTCTTCCATTTGAATTTTTCAATGACTGTTTATAAAGCTAGAAAACTTTCCATTCCATTTCTGAACCTGTCGGACAAAAAAAAACTTGAGATTAAGGATTCTGGACTAGTGCTTGGCTTTGAACCTATTCCAAATCAGATTGAGGCATTAAAAAGGACTACTTGTGCGATCGAGGAGTCACCGTTAGGCCTCACTTGCCAATGATTAAGGATGATTCTAGGATGAGAAGCCTTAAGTAGAGCAGAGATTGTAACAACCCAATTTATTTTCACGCGGTGAGTTATGGGCTAATAGCAGAACTTTATAATCTTAGATGAGATAGCCACTATTAACTTGGAATTAAGAATTTTAGGCTAGTGGTTAGGTTGGAGAAGTTAATCAGCCAGTTCCTAAGGTGGCTCAATATAGATACATACTGTCAAAATTCTCTTGCTGTATTTTTCAAAGATTGCATCTTTAACATTTTCAAACTAATTTACCTTTTACCCTATACTATTCTCTAATTTACTGGATTTTCTCTGTTATTATTATTATTATTATTATTTGAATGAGTGTCTTAATGGCTATCATTGTTGCCTATTTTCCTGATTGATGTCTTGTTGATTGACTATCAAATTTCCATAAGTCTTATTTTTAGAAATAAACAAGCTATAGAAAAAAAAAATCTATCTTAATTGATCTTTGTATAGTACTATGATCAAACCATGTAGGCCAAAGACCAAGATGTTGATAGAAAGCGATACTATAAACCTTGATTTTAATTTCCCCCTGTTTCTACTGAAATCAACACTACAATTATAATGATTCTAAATGCCTCGTAGCTGGAATTTGTAACCGTTTAAGCATGAATTGATTGTTCGCTATAAGGTCATCTTGTATTTCGTTGGCACTTTCTTGTGTGATCACTTTCTCTTCGTTGATCACTTTCTTCCTCTGAGCAACTATCTTATTGTTAATGAAATTTTTTTTTACCTTCATTGTTTGTAGAGTTTGTAATCTTTCCAAGGCATGAGCTGATATCACTAACTGTCATATGCTATTTTGTATAAACCAACTCCAAGTCTTTTTTTATCTGGAGTTGATTGAAATTAAATCTTGGTTGCACAAAACATACAGTTTAGCTATCTTTTCTGAAAATTCAAATACTTGATGCTGAAGCCAAATCCAAACAGAAATAAGACGATTATTGCAAAGTGTAGGGACACAATGAGTGGCAGATAGCTCTCTTGTACCCCAAAATATTGCTTGAGAAACTCCTTCACTAACATCTTGATCCCGCCCATAATTTCCAAACTATCATCACCGTCACCTAGTTGTGTAACCATTAGACCATAAACTGTCCATGCAGCAGGATCAGCCCAATAATACCATCTCCACCAAATTGGTATCATCTGAAAAATAAACACCATCAACATATGTTGCAATAGGTTGTACTATCAACAAGTTCAACAATCACCTTGTAATCCCAGCTACGAACAAGAGTGAATGCTTATCCGAAAATATACAGAAAATCACAAAGAAATCTTAATATGCAATCCTAGAAGCAAATTCTCTCGGCCTCTTTGATGGGCTATACTCTGTAATTAATATTTTACAATAAAAAAAACTATAGAGTAATGATACGCACAGTGAAAATGAATGCCTCAGTGAAAATTTCGACCGTCAATCGACGGCACATCCAATGTCCGATCGTCGATCGGACACTACCGGCGGCCTTCGGCCGCCGTCCCGAACCAAACTATATCCTGGGGGCACGGTGAACCCGTCGGGGATCGCCACAATTGCGATCTCGCATCATTGACCGTCGATTTCGATGGGTTCACCATTGCCAGCGATCCTGACGAGTTCACCGTCCTCCCAAGGTATAGTTTGATTCGGGACGACAATCAGAGGCCGCCGGTGGTGTCCGATCGACGATCGAACATGTACACATTAACTACACATCATTCACTATAATTTTCACTCTCCCAAATTCACTCTTCAAATCATTTTCCAAAACTATAATCCAGTCAAAATGTTGTTTGAATTCATCTAATAATTAGAGAAATAAAGTACCATCAAGGGCAAAACTAGTTATTAGAAACTTGCATTTCTGTCACCTATATCACACTGGTTTCATCAGCATAGCACATTCACTTAAATTGCTTGGAAATAGATGGAAATATAAGATAGTGGACCTATAACTCACACAATAAATAACAGCTACCATTCAACCGTCCGGAGGGCGCCTTGTGAGGCGCTATACAATAGGGTTGGCAATACACCATCTTTCGGAAGGAGATTGGGGAACCTCAGTTGCTAGGATCTCAGAGCATTCAGCATGATGCAGAGCTAGTCCGCATTATCAGGCGCAGGCTGTCAGAGGCTCGGGATCGTCAGAAGAGTTATGCAGATCAGAGACGCAGACCCTGATCGTCAGAAGAGTTATGCAGATCGGAGACGCAGGCCCTTGGAGTTTCCGTGAGCGATCATGTGTTCTTAAGAGTATCACTCACTAAAGGGGTGACGAGGTTTGGGTTGCGAGGTAAGCTAGTTCCACGCTACATTGGACCGTTTTAGATTCTGGAGCATAGTGGAGCAAAAGTTGCTAGTCTAGCTCAGTTGGTAGAGCGCAAAATCTGACTCATGTTTTATCAGGGGTTTCGATCACTCTCCAGCCAAATGCAACCTACGAGGAGGTACCTATGTAGATTCTGGACCGCAAGTAGCATCAGTTGAGGAACAAGACTATTCTGTTAGTCAAAGCTGGTTGACAACACCATTTTGATGAGGAAGCTACTTGGGAGCTCGAGGATACGATCAGAGCTCGCTATCCTCATCTATTTACATGAAGTGTGTATGGTTGAGTTGCAATTCTAAGTTGCATTCCGTATTTATATTATCTGTGTTGTTGATATGTGTTGTAGATACATGTTGTGATGACTAGTATCTGTTGTGGTTTGCTAGCGAAATTTGGGGATCAAATTTTTATTAGTGGGGGAGAATGTTAAATACTGAATTTTTAGGGTTGAAAAGGTGAATTTCGAAAGTAAGGGGCCTAGTTGAAATTTTTCAAATGTGTTGGGCTTATTTGCAAAATGCCAAAAACATTTATTAAACCCTAAAAGCCTCTCCCCGAAGCAGTTATTTCCCCCGCCCACTTCGTCTATGCCCGACGCCAACGCCGCAAGAGCGATTTTGCCTCGAAGTCAAGCAGTTCCTCCTCGCCGGCGCCTTCCTCCGCCACAGCCACTCACCGCCCGAAATCGACACTGCCGCACACACGCGGGTCGATTCCCTCTCCTCCCGACGCCGCCCCCTTTTTCCTTTTGGTTCTGCCCGACGCCGCAGCCCTAGCAAACCGCCGTCGCCTCTGCCCGACGCCGACAGTTCCGCCGCAGCATCTTCGTTCTCCTTCCTCCTCTCCCCTGTTGCGCACGACTTAGTCGGATGTCCTCACACCGGCCGATTGGAACTTTTCTTCTCAAACCTGGACACCGACCAAACATTGTAGACACCGTGGTAGAGACCTTATCTTGTTTTATTGTAGTGGTGTTTATCGAGTATGTGCAGCTAACCTCTTGCCTTGATTCCTTTTCACGATTGTGGATTTCATTCCATTTGGCCTCAGATCTGAATAGAGGAGTGCTTGTGGCAGAGAGCTTCTCAGCGATCTCTGATCCAGCGACCGATTTCAGGGTCAAGTCGGATTAGATTAGATGAGTTTGTGGGTTGTTCTCGTGATCTTGAATTCTGATGCCATATGATGAGTTTGTTTTGATTGGAAGAATTGTGCTGGAGCTGTTGGGTTGATTTTATTGTGCTCGTAGGAGTTGAGTTCTGGTTTTGCTGTGATAAGGTTGCCGTGGACAACTTGTTAGAATTGGTTTTGGATGAGTCCTTTGGGCTGTTAGTGGATTAGGTTAACTGTTAATGTTATGTGTTTGTATTAGTTTCGGTTCAGTTGGATTATGATTAGGGTTTAAGCCTAATGTAGTTTGGTGGTTAATTTGGCCATTTTAATAATTGTATAAATAACTAAAGTTATGTCCTTGATATAGGACCATGATTATGGGATTCGTTCGGTTGATCGTGAAGAGGTTATTTCAGTCACGTTCTATAATTAAAAGGCGGGTACTTCTCCTTTGTACTCGAGTAGTTTTCTTTACCTTAAAAGCATGGCTATATTATGTCTGATAGGTTGCTTGACCTTGTTCTTTGTCGTTATTTAAAACATCGCCGTTGAGACTTATTCTTCATTGATCTTCGAGTGTTCCCAAATTCGTATCTGTACAGTCCTCTATTGGTTTTCCGTTCTATAAAGTGTCGCTTGTACGCGAGCACTTAGAAGTCCATTAAACACAGATAGGTTTATTTGGCATTAGAAATACCCTACCAAGTAGTGTAGGTGCATAATCGTTGGTTTGCGATTTCTGGATGGTTGTATTGATGCATCGTATACTCGTTGAATTTTGTTGCATCGTTGTTTCTTCGGTTGTTTGTGCATCGTATAGCATGCACCATACTTGCACGTTGCATACTAACGACTGTTGGGCTTACATTTGGTTAAGACGTCGTTAGTCATATTGTTGCTCGATTCACTCAACCACTTGTTATCGTGGTAGTTATTAGAGTGCGAGCATCTGTCCTGTTATGCCAAACAGTGACACCCTCACAGTTGTTTTTAGAGGGATGAGCCGTTGATGGCTCACCCTCACCGTTGTTTGTTTTTGAGGGATATTAGAGCAGTTGATAGCTCCCCCGATGTACCGTGGGTCTGGAGTGTGGACTCCTCAGCATCCTGTCCACTCAACCACGCCTTATGTGGTATTTGTTGTTAGAGTGGTACAGTT
>JAGFNQ010002994.1:130848-161762 GCA_024364735.1 Boesenbergia rotunda | reverse complement strand
AATATTCATTTATTAAAATAAATGTTTACAATCATAAGGCGATTGCCTTAGGACACTTCTCTCATATTACTAACAAGCGCCTCTTCCCTCAGCGCACACGAAGGAGAAGCCGAAGCACCCCTACCTCCGCTGATCGCCAGGTTCTGCCGACGCTGCCTCTACTCCCTGATCGCCGGTGCTGGCTAAGTAAGGGGCTTTTCTTGTAGGTTTAATTATGTTGATTGGTTTTTGCCGTGAGGTGTGGTTGTGCAGTGTGATGCCACATTTCAATAGGGTTGTTTTTCTTTGGGAATGACTGTGGATTGTTTCAGAGCCGTGGGAGTGAACTTGTGATGTTGGTCGATTGGTTGTTGGGTGACAAATTTGTTTGATTATGTGGTTAACTTGATTTCCTTAATCTTGTGATGTTGTAGGTAGTTGCCGTGAGCTTTTAGTGGGTAATTAGGTAAGTTGATTAGTGAATTATGACTTAAATTTGCTTGGCTAATATTGGTTTGATTTAATGAGGGGTTAGGTTAATTAATGAATTAATGAATATGGTTTAAATGAAGTAGATCCCAACATGATACGTTTCATCTCATGTATGTGCTTATAGGATTGGTTAAACTTTACTTTGGGATTAATGTTCAACGATGGAGTGGAATTGAGTAATTAATAACCTTGTTAGGGGATTTTGAGATTTAAAGTAATAACTTAATATTGGATGAATTAGGTTAAGAAGGGATTTGTTGTAAATTGTGAGTTATTTAAGTAGAGGTTGTAATTATGATTTGTTCTAATTGTGTTTAGTATTTTGTTTAGCTAATTTACTAATTTTATAATTAGCTAAGCCTTATCATTTACCCAGGACCTTGATTCGGAGTCATACGGTTGGTCACGAGGAGGTTCTCTTTGACACGTTCTACAAATAAAAGGTGGGTACTTCTCCTTTGTACTCGAGTAATTTTCTTTACCTTAAAAGCATGACTATATTATGTCTGATAGGTTGCTTGGCCTTGTTCTTTGTCATTGTTATTTAAACATCGCAGTTGAGACTTATTCTTCGTTGATCTTCGAGTATTCCCAAATTTGTATCCGTACAGTCCTCTATTGGTTTTCTATTCTGTAAAGTGTCGTTTGTACGCGAGCACTTAGAAGTCCATTAAACACAATTAGATTTATTTGGCATTAGAAATATCCTACCTATTAGTGTAGGTGCATAACCGTTGGTTTTCGATTTCCGGTTGGTTGTATCGATGCATGTTTTACTCATTGGATTTTATTGCATCGTTGTTCTTCGGTTGTTCGTGCATCGTATATCATGCACTATACTTGCATGTTGCATACTAACGACTGTTGGGCTTACATTTGGTTAAGCCGTCGTTAGTCATATTGTTGCTCGATTCACTCAACCACTTGTTATCATGGTAGTTATTAGAGTGCGAGCATCTGTCCTGTTTTGCCAAACAGTGACACCCTCACAGTTGTTTTTAGAGGGATGAGCTGTTGGTGGCTCACCCTCACCGTTGTTTTTAGAGGGATATTGTAGCTGTATAGCTCCCCCTATGTATCGGGGTTTGGAGTGTAGACTCCCCAGCATCCTCTCCACTCAACCACGCCTTATGTGGTATTTGTTGTTGGAGTGCGTACAGTTGTCACAACCCTACCCACTCGGTCACACAGATGGGATGTGTTGACGGCTTGACTGGCGTCAGGGGTGACACATGTCAGTGCATCATATGCATACGTATTTCTTTTATGCATTTGCTTGTGTTTGATGCACTTATATGAGCTATGGTTGATGCACTTGATTGACATGCATGTATTCCTTGGTTTTATTGTTATTGCGTTGTTTTACACCTGTTTAGTTATTATTCGGTTTTATACCATATCGTATTATATTGGTTATGCATGATTAGGTAAATTCTATAATTCTTATGGACTGTACACTGTTGATTTCTCTACTCCATTATCCTTATTATGCCATGCTTATTTGTCTACTCATATACCCGCAGAGTCCGCCCGGACTCACCACCCCTACTTTCCTTTTTGTTGTTTCAGATAGCAGGTAGAAGTATTTCTTGGAGCCAGGAGAGGATCCAGTTGCCGGTCCCCAGTGTCGAGTTAAGTTATTTTTCGGTATTCGGTTTAGTTATTGGTTTTCAGTACTCGTAGTTACATATTATTCATTATCGGGTTTTGTCGTTATCAGAGTCTTTTGGTGTTCTCTTTGGACTGTAGTTTCACTTTATCTTTATGGTGGATGAGCCACCCATTATCCTTTATTCCAATATAAACCGCGTGGTTGTGTTTACTTCTATATATGTGATGCTAGCCGCATGTGGCTAAGTTTTCATGGTGAGATATATGTATTATTGTTTCATATTGTCCGTCGTACAGGGGAGATGCTGCTCGATTTTCGAGGAAGCATGTGCCACTGGGGGCGTGACAGAAACAATAGGATACAACCTCAAATAAATATCAGAATATGCATAACTAAAAGTACCAAATGAGTGTACATACTAGAATTAGCTTATCCTGATCATAAAAGGCTCGTATCATACGCGCATGTGTAGGGTTATCAAACCAAACACATAATATCTCCTGTATGTGCATGCCAAATATATGCAGCAAACAAATGCAGCAATCACAAACAAATGAACAATGCAGCATATGCACATGATACAATGACATGATCACCCCTGACACCAGTGGATCCACCGAGACATGCCATATGTGTCGGCCAAGTGGGTAGGGTTGTGACACTGTACTCATTCTACTATCACTACTCCTGAGTGACTGAGTGGACAGGATGCTGCGGAGCTATCACTCCGCCCCATGTACATATGGGGGAGATATCTCTCTCATCTCTTCTGGTCTATGGAAAGAGGAGGGATCCCTACCTGCTACCACGCTCCAGAACCACTACCCACGAGCGGTCGAGCGGAGCAGTATAGAGAAAATGCACACACCCAATGGTAACCACTAACCCATGAGTGGCTAAATGTGTGTAGATCATGTAGCAGGCACCAGGCTTAACCACAAGGGAGTCGATAGTTGCCGACATGCAACAATGCAGGGATGGTGCATGACTCTAACACATGTAACCCCTACCATGTCATCAATACATAACTTAACCTACCATATGCAGGTCAAACCCATGTATCATAACCTAACCGCCATACATTTAGGTACATAAGCAAGTATAACTAGAATCAATCAATGCAACCATACAATGACATCTTACTATATCTACATACACATGCTCACACAAATACTATACAGAATCAGATAACAATAAATCGAGACTGTATAGAAGGAAATTATAACATATCTAAGATCAAGCAATAAGTATTAAGTAAGATAACGGTAGCAGATGTAAAGTAAATAAAACCTACTATACAAATATAAACAACCATGCATAAAGATAACGTGGATTTAAAGAAAACAAACAAGAAGTACCTACCTCTAAGAAAAAGAATCTGTATGCATAGAGAACTGCTCGTGAACTTGCGTCGGTTCGACCTAGGGTTTCGCGGAAATCCGAAGTCAGAACCATTTCGTTAAGGCTAAGATTGTATGTGTATTTGCTTTGTATTTATGTATCTTGCAGGTACCTAGAATGGAAGACAAAGCAGACAAACAAACACACAACGCAGCTGGAAGCCAGGCTGCTAGGTGCCCCCATTGAAGGAGGTGCCCTAAAGGAGCTAGGCGCCCCCATCAACTGGGGCGCCTCAAAGAAAGGAGGCAAACTAGGCTTTCATTCAGGCGCCCCATATGATACAGGCGCCCTGGTTGAAAGTTGTATCTGCTGCTGCGAGTTCGAAGCACAGATAAGCATTGACTGGGTTCAATGAGGCGCCTGGGAAGTCCAGGGCACCATGGTCAAGAGTGTTATATGCTACGGCGAGTACGGCGTGGAGATCAACTTTGACCAAGTCCTTTGAGATGCCCCAGTGATCACAGGCGCCCTGATGAAGCCTATAAAAGGGGCTTCGACCCCAAGGCTCAGAACACAACTTTCCGAAACCATTCTATGCTTCCCAAGTGACGACAAAGTGCTAACGACGAAGCTCTGCGACCAAGAGGCTCCAGGAGGAAGTGCACGACACGTCAGAGGTCCAGATCGGACGAGTTTCAATCTGTTTGTTCGGTTTGAGTTTACATTCTACATTTTAATTTATCTATCTTTTGTTTGTAACACTTGCACTGTAAGCGGGATTCTCCGCTTCCAGAAAGTCCGGAAAGGAGACCATTAATGGACGGGCATTCCCGTGCTTAGGCCTTGGATGTACTGACCCTGGAGGGTCGGGAACCAAGTAAAATCCCGTGTGCATTCTGAGTTGTGTCGTCCTTTATTTTTCTGCTTTATTTTCCGCTGTGCTACTAACGCTCTATTTAGAACGAATTTCGAAAGTAAGGCGATTGGATGTTTTCAAAGAATTTGAGTTCTGGTCAAAAAGTCAAACATGTTTAAATTTTTCATGGAAATATATTTTTCTCTGTTAGAATACATTATAAGAAACATATTTGCATTGTTTTATGATTTTTAGAATTGTGTGGAATTTTTATGGCATTTCTAAATTTTGGCTCAGAAACTGCAATGTTCAGACTGAAATGTATCAGTCGACTGTCCCTAGGGGAAGTCGTCTGAACTCTTTGTAAGTTGGCAATACAAAGGCACCAGTCGACTGATAACTATCTCAGTCGACTGGTCCTTTTGATTTCTAGATTCTGGGGGTTCTCAAAAAAAGAAAGGTATTCATATCTGTTGCCAGTAGTTAATATTGCTTGGAGCAATCCTTTTGAAGGTGTCAAAGGGAGAGAATTGAGAGGTTTAAGTTAGTTTTGTAACATAACTTGTGAAAAATTGAAAATTATATAGAGGGCATAGGTTAAGGGGGAGGATGCATATTTATGCTTCTTACTATGTCTTTAATTTTCAATTGTTATTATTATACATAACTTAAACATATTGCCACACATCAAAAAGGGGAAGATTGTTGGGGCAATCGACCCATGTATGATCAAGTGGATCATAGATTTTGATGTGTGTGTCAATATGATTAAGTTAGGTTGTCATGTTGGTTCGATATGTGTGGTTGAGTCATGCAGGACTTGTTGAATCACACATGAAGTACGCATCCGAGGGACGAGAGCCGAAGGAAGAGGACTCCAAGGGAAAGCCGGGGAAGTTGACTTCAAGGACATACGCAAAAGATGACATGGAGGCAAGCCGTGGGCTTGTGTGCGCATCCGAGGGATGAAAGCCAAGGAAGCGAACTTCAAGTGGTGAGCCAAGGGAGTGGACTTCAAGGCATACGCGAAGGGTGGTCTTCGGAGTGAGTTTGAGTGGAAATGTAAGCTGGGCAGTCGACTGCAGGATGGGTAGTCAACTGCAGGAAGGGCAGTCGATTGGAAAAACTCACAGAAAGATCAGTCGGCTGGTCCAGGCACCAGACGACTGATCAGTTTGAAAATATAGCCGTTGGGCTAGCCGTTGGCTGGGCATCAGTTGACTGGCGTCGAGGTTGAACTGTTTAAGGAACAGTTCTGTCCTCTATTTAAAAAGAGACTTTGGAGCAGAATAGGGTTGCGGTTCTTAAGTGTAAGATCTTATTCTTGTTGGTGCAGGAAGCACCATATCGAACCTTGTTTTGATATTGGCAAAGGATTCAAAGTTAAGTACTATTTGTGATCTAACGAAGTTACTCAAGTGTGCAGAAAGAAGTCCTAGCGAAGGGCTGCTAGGCATTGAAGACCTGGCGAAGGACTGCTAGGCACCTAGCGAAGGGCTGCTAGGAGTTGAAGACCTGGCGAAGGACTGCTAGGAACCTAGCGAAGGGTTGCTAGGAGTTGAAGACCTAGCGAAGGACTGCTAGGCACCTAGCGAAGGGTTGCTAGGAGTTGAAGACCTAGCGAAGGACTGCCAGGCACCAGGCGAAGGACTGCTTGGTACCGAAGACCTGGCGAAGGATTGCTGGGCACCAGGCGAAGGACTGTTTGTTACTGAAGACCTGACGAAGGACTGCTAGGCACCTGGCGAAGGACTGCTGGGCAAAAGTCCAACTGGAGGAGCCGGTTGACAACAGGTAAATTCTCCTAAGAGGAGTAGGTGAGGACGCGTTGCCCGGCGAGGGAACAGTAGGCGTCGGTTCGACCTAGGGTTCCATTTTGGAGACCCGAAGTCATAACCAAGACAGCTACGGCTGTAAAATTCATTAACATTCTTGCTATGTTGTGGTACTAACCCTGGATGCAAGACCGAAGGAACGATTTCTGCAGCTCAGAACACCCCAAAGGAGAGGGGCAGCAGCTGGGCAGGGCGCCCCGGAGGTCCCGGGCGCCCCCAAGGTGAAGGCAAGACAAGTTGGGAAAGTAACGCTTCGGATGCTCACTGGGGCAGGCGCCCCCAAGCTCTCGGGCGTCCCCGATGCCTCGGGCGCCCTAGGTCCAAGCCAACGAAGCAACCAAAGTCTATCCAGCCGAGAAGCCAGCAGATTGGGTCAACCGGGGCGCCCCCTGTGTCCCGGGCGCCCCCGTCAAACCTCGAGCCCGATCCTGGATGGATAAGGGCTGACCGAGAGGTTTGCGGATCGAGTGACACGCGGAGGGCGCCCCCAACGTCCCGGGCGCCCCCAGGTGCACTATATAAGGGGCTCGACCCCCAAGGCTTCAGAACACAGTTTTCCAACGCCTCGATACTCTTCACTTAAGCGCTCTGCTCCAGAAACTTCTGATCTCGAGGTTCTAGCGCCGACGATGACCCTACGCACCGAAGAACGATACACACCGTGCGTCGGCAATGAAGAGTTAGATTTTAATTGTATTTTTACTGCACTACTACTGTACTACTTCTTGTAATAACTTGCGCGATTATAGTATTGCCCGCAGTAAACAGTCAAGAACCGTGGACCTTGGAGTAGGAGCTGACCGTGACTCCGAACCAAGTAAAAAATCTTGTGTTCGCGTTTGCGTTTATTTATTTTCGCTGCATAATTTCTCTCAATCTAATCCGAAACGGTTTTACGATATTCACCCCCCCTCTATCGTATTCTATCGATCCGACAATTTTAAGTGCTCAAAGTCTCATTCTCTTCCTCCTACTTTAATGTTCATCTTCTACAAGAGGAATGGAAGATCTTATGAAGGTTTATCCACCTTGAAGGAGAAGTTCATAGTGGAGCTTGTGCGCGTGGTGTGGATCCTTGAATTAGTCACCTCTTGGAGGTGGATACCAAGTAAATCAGGGAGTTAGAATTGGTTTTTATTGTTTATTGTTTTGTCTTGTGTTTTATCTAACATTCTTGCTTTCATCATAATAAATCGGTTCATCTAAGTTAAGAACATAAAGACCGTTATTCATTGAACCATTCCCATAGAATATATTATTCAAATAAAAGGAGCATAACTTGTCCTTGAATTGAAATGCAAATCCCTTGGCGCCCAAACTTGACACCAAAATGATATTCTTTGAGAAACTAGGAACAAAATAACAGTTTTCTAAATTCAAAACAAGTCAACTAGGAAAATTTATTGAATAAGTTCCTACAGCTAATGCATCAACTCTAGCCCCATTAGCCACTCGTAGGTCCATCTCGCCTTTGGACAACCGTCTGTAGTCACTTAGACCCTGCATGTTCGCACAAATGTGAGAACTACTTCCAGAATCTATAACACATGATGAAGAAACAGAAAGATTGCACTCTATCATAAAGATACCTGAAGCATCCGCTCCACTGGCATTCTTCTTCATGAAAATGTAGCAGTTTTTCTTCCAGTGACCTTTCTTGCCACAGTAGAAGCACATGACCTTCTTCTCATTAGATTTGGGCACCTGCGTCCCCTTTTTGAGCTTCTTCTGAGCTTGATATTCGAGATTCTTCACTGCATTAGCCTTGGGATTAGCTTTCCCAGTGCTAGGGCGCTTGTTGGTCTTTCTTACCATCATTGCATGCAGTGAAGGATTTACCTTCATATCCTTCTCAGCAGTTTTCAGCTTTGCCATCAGATTAGTCAAACTTTTGTCCATACTGTTCATGTTGAAGTTCAACACGAACTGGGAAAAAGATGGAGGTAGCGACGACAAGACCAATTCAATGGCCAAGTCCTGGTCCAACTTGAAACCGAAACTCTCGAGCCTTTCTATGCGCTCGATCATCTTGAGTACATGGGGCCCGACTTGATTTGCTTCCTCCAGCATGGTACGAAACAATGCTCGAGAGGTATCATACCTCTCTACTCTCACACTCTCTTAGAAGAGCTCACGCAAGTGTTGATCAATCTTCCTAGCACTCATGTTCTCATGCTATCTCTGCAACTCGGGAGACATAGATGACAGCATGATGCATTGCACATCCAGTGCATCTTCCAAGTACTGAGAGTAATATGACTGATCTTCCTCCGATGCGTTTAGCGCAGGCTCATTCATAGGTTCGTCTTCGAGCACGTAAATTTTTCTCTCGTGTCTCAAGACAATTTTCAGTTTCCTATACCATTCCAGGTAGTTTGAACCAAGGAGGACATTCTCTTTCTAGAGAATACTTCACAACGAAAGGGTACTTGTGTTTGCCATCTAAAATTTAAAGCAGAGTTTCAGTATTTATGGAATATATTTAATACAGGACTTTATAACTCATATTATTTTATTCAAATCCAACATCCCCCACTGTTAGAATCGGGAATTGGTTGGTAACAATTCCTAATAGGATCGAAATCCTGAATCATATAGTATGCACACAACTGAGCTGTACCTACATGCTATATTCATCAAGTAGGCCTTAACTTGCCGATCACTAATCTCTTTGACTTTCGATATACTTTTGTCGAGCCTTATATTCTCAACACTTGCCCCTCAAATCAATTGACCTTAGCTGAGTGATGGACCCGAGATAGGTGTCACGAATGTGAGTCTCAAATTTAGATATTTATAAGCTGGAAACCCTTTTTGCAATCAAAGAATAAAAGCGTAGTAAAGGGGCTACAGGTCGTATTTTTCCTAGGGCTAGTTGAGATTGGTTGATTCAAGCTTGAATTTATGTGTCGTCAATATTTTTTTTTTGGGTTTCAAATAAAATCTGGTGTTTGGTTTCAAATAGACAAGAAAATGCAATGAAAAGGAAGGGAAAATTAACTAAGTGAACTTAAGCAAATAAAGGCAACTAAAGACTCAACTAGTGGGAAAATTATCCAACTAATGACTTAACCAATTTTTGGAAGACCAATCTTAGTTCAAATTGCAAAACAAATGCTAAGCAAGAGAATCAAAATGATGCTGACATTTCCGAATTAAGCTAATGCAAACATCTGCTTCATGAATCTAAATTAACACAAACCAAGGCTAAGCAATCCAAAACAAATTGATAGGAAGAAAATGCTGAAATGAAGATAGAGTTAAAAAGCAAGGACTAATGTGTTCAGACTCAACCTAAAACTGAACCTATGTGCAAGACTGCAAAACTGTGTGCAGAAATTTAGCAACAAGTCAGACACAAGACAAGTAACTGAGCTGGAATTTATGCTCTATCCTAAGGATCAGTAAGCTTAAGTAAAACTCATGTTCCTTTGGCACAAACTCATAAGCTCATAGCTGAAATTTCTGAAACGAAACTGAACTTGCAGAATTTTGAAATCTGATATACTTCGGCTGAGAACTACTGCAGATTACGAAATTAAAACCTTTTAAGAAACAACCAGCTACAATGGAACTCAGACAAGAAAACTAAAATAAACTTGATACAAAATTCAGAAGTGCTCACAGGAAATGAAGCTGATACACAGCAGGGAATAAAACTGAAACGCAAGGTAAAAAGAAACTGATATGCAGCCTGAAAAACTAGAATGCAGAAACAAATCTGGCACGCAAGCAATGATTTGTGAAACAAACTGAAATTTAATCTAATTGCTCACTAACAGGCTTCCATTTAATACTATTGCAGAATTGAAACTAATTGAAGCAAGACAAATCCGAAAACTAAACTCAATAAGCTGGAAATTGCAGAAACTGGGTAAGAAACTGATACGCAACTACCTCAAGTTGATACGCAAGCGACAAACAAAAAAATACACTGGAATTGAATACAATTGATCACTGAGCAAATTCATTAGCTAACTAACTGCAGAATGAAACCTAATTACTGCTGAAACAATTCAGAAAAAGGAATTCAAACAGCTGTTGATACGCAGACAGAAACAGGAATAAATGCAGTGATTGAAATTATAGCTAAACAAAAGAAATGCGTTGAAAACTAAGCCTCGATCCTTCCCATGTTCCAAGATCTCCTTGTTCGTCACGCAAGGGCAAGCCAAGAACCCCTTCAACTCGCAAATCAATGGAAAAATTAGCTCCAATTCAGATCTGCTCTCAAACTGCACGCAGCTGGGAAATCCAATCCAATCTCCTAGATCTCAATGTGAAGGGTTGCGATGATGATTTGAAAATCATCTGAGCTCATCCTAGGACCCCTACAGATGGTTCAGATGGAAGGAAATGGAACGCGGGTGAGATCCAAGTGCTCAAATCACAGATTTGCCGAAACCCTCAAGCAGCTCTGCAACCGGCGCAATCTTGAGCTAAATCGCCACTGAATCTTCCTCCCAACGATCTAAATCTTGCTCTAAGGTTGTGATCGAGATGGCCACGCCTTCACCGAAGAAAATCGCAAAAGAAATGAAGAATTGATGATGGAAAACTAGAAGAAACGGCTCTGACTGGCGAAGACGCGACATCGGCTGAAGCAGAGGAATTCTATTTAAGTAGTTGAACAGTGAACGACTGAGATCGTTTACATTCCATCCAACGGTTGATCTTCGTCCAATTTGACTCAAACTTCCCAGATCTTGATCCAGGGTTAGGATCATCCTCAGGGTAGCTCGGATCTGCCAGATTCAAAACGGATGGCTCAGATCAAGCTAATCTTTGAATGAATGGTCTAGATCTCTCTGATCGTGATCCAACAGCTAGATGATCTCCGATTGGGCTGAAATCTTCAGATCTTGATCCAAGTGCTTGATTAGCCTTAATCCCAGCTCGGATTGATCAGAAGTTCTCAAATGGTCTAGATCTAACCGTTCTTGTATCGAACGGTCCATATTAGTTGACGCTTGATCCCTTTGATCTGGTCCACTTTTGACTCAACCTTGACCCAACATGATCTAGTTCCATGATCCTTTCAAGCTTACAAAAGTAGATCAAAAATTTAGTGACAAAACAACTCAAATATATCAAAATGTACAATTAGGTCCAAAAAGAGTATAAATCCTAGAACCTAGGGTAAATCCACAATTATACAAGTAAAATATGGGTCAAATACGGATTTAAGCATATGAAATGATCAATAAAATGATACTTATTAACTCCCCCACACTTAATCTTGAGCGTCTCGCGAAAAGTACTAAATATGTATCCCCTAGTTTTTCTCAAACATATGTAGAAGCAATTGAAAAGAAATTACCTAGGGTTGTTAATTCTCAAAAATCTAAGCTCTATGGATTAACATCTTGTCCTTAAATCAACAACTTAACAAATTCAACCTTCATGATTCATTGAGATGAATTTCACTCACTAACCATTCAAAGGAAGTTTTTGGTGGCTCTCTTCCTAAGTTCTAAATACATGATAAAAATGGAGCTCACTAATACACACATGCTTTTTGCACTACCATAGGCTTGCTTGTTATCTACTCTCTACCATTATTCATGATTTAAATTTACATCTACAGAAATTTATCAAATAAGAGAAAGATATATGAAATGGTAAAAATGAGGTAAAAGCCAAGAAAATAGCAAATTTAAATGAGTGGAAGACTTGAATGTTCAAGGATATTTTTGATGCACTTTGCTCTCTTTAATGTCTTCTATTGAAATCAAAATTGAAAAGTGGGGTAAGACTTGAATAATGCCTTTGACTTCATTGTGCCAATTTCTCTATTGCGTGCCAATCTTGATTTTTCTCTTTTCTTTTTTGATTTTTTTCTTCTCTCTAGTAAATTCAGAATATAATGGAGCAAAGCTTTTGATTCGGCTGAGAGCAACTTCACTGATTTCATGGTGCCAAGTTTTCAATTGTGTGCCAACTTTGCTTCTTTGTTTTTTTTTCTGTTTTCTTTTTTTTTTCCTTCTTCTTCTTCTTTTCTTATGATCAACTGCCATCAACTAATTCTTGTTCAGTTAAAAACTTGCTGCTCAGAATTTGTATCCAAAACTTGGCACATAGATTTCTTTCCCATGTCTTTCCTTTAAGTTCCCAAAATTTCAGCTTTTTTTTTTTCGTGACTGAATTTTTTTTTCCAGCAGTTTTGTTTTCTCCTGACTATAGACTGTCAAATTCCACTTGTGCCATATTCAATACTCCAAGTACTCTAAAACCTTCAGATTTCGAAACTCTTCCTTCCATATGCACTTGATAACTCCACTTTGTCCTCATTGTTTTCTTCAGCCCTCTTATAATTGTTTTTTTTTCTGATTCAAACTCCAGCTCCACTTTCCTGATCAGCAGTGGATGTGCTCCACAATTCTGATACCTTTATGTACTCCAATCCCTAATTCACAGCCTTGGAAAACTCAGCTTTGCCTCAAGTTGATTCAAAACTGGCTCACTAGCATTACATTTAATTTTCCTCTTTTCTAGCTACATTTCCAGCTTACACTCTCCAAATTTCTGATTTCCAGAATTTCTGCTAGCTGGTGTTTTTAATCCTTGTCAGCTCTTTGGCATTGGTTTCAATTCAAATCAGTCCATATCAATTTTTGATCCAACCATGCTTCACAAAAATACTTTTTGGCACAGATTTTTTTCATTTGTGTGCCATTTTTTTCTATTTTTTTTTCTCTGCCGAATAGCATGATGGTTGCAAATGAGAGAACCACTTCACATGCACTTCACAACTGAATTCCCATTTATCTCGATACCAAGCTCAACTCAAATGGGCACTTTTTGCTTCAATCCAAATATAATTTGTTTTTAAATGAAATACATCTTTGATACAAAATTCTTCCAAAACATTAGCCACTCCCCCACACTTAATCCTTTGTCCGTCTCGGGCAAAATAACATCAAAGAACATTCCCAAACAAACAAGTCCCTGTAAAAATATGGTTAAGAGTAGAAGATTGGGAAGGGAAAATAGAATAACATGATTATTGCCAAGAATTGATATGGAAAGGAAAACAAATTGATTAGCCTCTATATATGTGATCCAATCTTTGAAATATGGTTTTTAAAGAACCTAAACATGTTCTAGAGTACAATCACATGTATGTGTCACAAAAATAAGGCTAATCCTCACTAGGTAAAAATAATTCATCTCAAGTCCTCAATCAAGAATCCATGGCCAAGTAGTACTCAAGTATCCAAGATTTCATCCATGAGTTCAAATCTAAAGTTTTAACAACCAAATTTAATTTGTTTTCAAAAGACTCTAAAATGTTATCAAGATAACCTAGAGGGATACATTTATTCCTATTCATGAAGACAATGTGCCAAAAGAAATAATATGGTATTTACAATGTCTCCTATTTATTCTTCTACTCTACTCACGCATTTATTAGCAAGAACTCTTTTAAAAGAAAATTCTACTTCTAAAGAACATAAAAATGAAACATGCAATAAAAGAAAATGCAAGAAAGAATAAACTCCCCTTTATTTCTGGCTGTCGGAGTCTATCAAGAAATAATCTCCATCGTGGCAGTGGAGGAGTAGGAGTAGCTGAAAAAATTTCATTCATTTGCTCAATTTTATTTTGCATCACTCCCCCACACTTAAACTTGACAGCAAAATGTTCAGGTGGCCGTGGACGATTAATGTTCAACATCCATTTTAGAGGTGGAGTGCTATGAGTTAAAATAAGATCATCTCCTTCCTCTTTATTCTTTTTGGAAAATCTTCCAGGGGTTGAAGACTGTCTAGATGGAGTACCCACTCAAGAAATCTCTGGGACCTTGCAAAAACATGTAAAACCTTTCTCAAGCGTGTAGGGTAAGGTAAAAGTGTAATACCATCAATTTCTACATTAAATGTATCCAAAAATGCATTGCATCCAATAAAATCAATTTTTGGTACCTCAGTAAATTTTTCACAAGCAGTTTCTACATGAGGTATATCAAGAAATGTTTCATAGTCAATAAAATCAATCTCTGGTACCTCCATAAGTTTTTCACACTCAATTTCAGCATAAGAAATAGCAAGAGATTCTTTACAATAAACAACTTCAATTTCAGGCTCTTCTAAAAATTTTTCACAATCAATTTTAGCATAATCTATCTCAAAAATATCATAGCAATGCATAAAATCAAGCCTGGGTGCCTCTAAAGAATTTTCAAAATTATTTTTCACAAATGATGTATCAAGACATTCTTCACATGCAAATCTAGACATCACCTTGAAATTTTCTAAAGGAAAAAAAAATACTTACCTGATCATGTTCAAAAATGTCGTTGGTTCTACAAGAAATACTTCCATCTCAGGTTCAAATTCTGGTGGGCATTCAACTGGAATAGGTGATCCTTGGGTACTTGCTCCCATCATGCAAGTCCCTACACTTTTTGAAATTGGTGGTGGTCCCTGGGGCTCTGTGCAATCCCCTACACCTGTAGAATAATCTCCTGTGCATGCCTCCTTAGTAATACCTGTAACAACCTTATTAAAAAGATTAGGACTATCAATAGCAGTATCATCACAAAATAAAAAATAAGAAAACTCCGGTAAAGCTTCAGTTTTGAAATCAAGGCTGTCACATGCTTTTCCATCCATCTTCTCAGCTTCCTCTGAATTCAAAGCTCCTCCCACTATGTCAAATGTACCATCATCATCAATAAACTGTGCCTCAACAGTCTCATCTGTGGTGTCCAAGCTCATAATAGAGGATCTCCCCTAGGGTCCTTCATAGCATCGAAAATGCTAAACTGGACTACTGTGTCTCCCACCTCCATCGAAATGGTGCCAGCATATACATCAATTTTTGTTCTAGCAGTCTTCAGAAAAGGCCTTCCAAGGATAAGTGGGGATCTACGTGCAAGATACTCTCCTTCCATGTCTAGAAAGTAGAAGTCCGCAGGGAAAATTAACTCCTTCACATTAACCAACACATCTTCAATAACTCCTGTCGGGCGGGTCTGGCTTCTATCTGCTAGCTGAATCACAACTCCAGTGGGCTATAGAGGACCAATGCCAAGCATCTGGAAGACTATCCTGGGCATGACATTAATGGATGCTCCTAAATCTAACATGGCATCATGTAGCGTGGTGCTCCCTATCTCACAAGATACAGTAAACATGCCAGAGTCTTCACATTTCTGAGGTATGGCATGGATGAGTGATGAAACATTTTTCCCCATGCTGACCATTTTATTTTCCTTAAGCTTCTTCTTGTGAACACATAGATCTTTCAGGAACTTCGCATATTTAGGAACCTGTTTAATCATTGTCAACAAGGGTATATTAATTTCTACTTTGCTAAAAAGTTTTACCAGCTCATTGTACTCTTTGGTTTTCTCCTCCTCCACTTGTCTTTTGGTTGGAGTTCTCTCCTGTGGAAAAGGCAAGGGCACCCTAAATTCTTCCTCTTGAACCGAAGATGGAAGGGCTGATTTGTGAGCTGCTACCCCACTTGGAATGGCTGCTGTAAAATCTGTTTCGGGACTGATTTGTGCTTCATTTTCCACTAAAATCACAGGGTTGCTTGATGAGGGAGTTGAGCACGGGCTAGGGGTGGAATCAACTGAATTTGAAGTGGTTTCGGGGTTGTTTTGGGCTGGAAATGAAGATGCTGCCCTGTTTTTAGAAAATTCAGCTCTTGGATCATTTTGAGTTGATGCAACCTTCCCACTCCTCAAATAAATTGCGCTAACGTTTCCCTTAGGGTTAGGAACAACTTGAGAAGGTAGTTGGCCTGATCCTTGAGCTTTATTTTGATTTATTTCACTAGCCATTTGCCCAATTTGCCTCTCAAGATTTTGTATAGCGGCAAAAATATTTCCTTGTTGTGTTTGTTGTATTTGGGACTCTTGGGGCTGATAGGAGGGCTGAAATTGTTGGTGTTGTGGCTGATAAGTATGCTGGAATGTTGGGGAATTTTGTTGAGAATTACACCCTTGAAAATTCTGATTTTGAAATGGAACTTGTTGTGGTGAGAATTGAAATTGATTAGACTGAAATCCTTGATTTTGGGGCTGAAAACTTTGGTTCCAAGGCTGGAAATTTTGCTGCATTTGTTGAACTTGCTGCTATGAAAGTTGGTTTTGCTGTGGATAATTCAGATTCCCTTGAAAACCTTGATGAACCCCTTGAAACGGTTGCTGGAAATTCTGAAATGTAGGCTGAAAATGCTAATTTTGGGGTTGACTTTGCTGATTTTGTGAATGAAATTGCTATGGCTGCTGTAAAGATTGTTGGGGTTGCTGAAATTGTTGTTGTTGTGGGCCTTGTTGATAAAAAGAATTCTCGTACCTCAGATTTGGATGATCCCTCCAACCAGGGTTATAAGTAGGGGAGTATGGGTTGTTTCTGGCTTGAAATTGTCCCCTAACCAATGCCGCTAGTGACTCATCTTGTTGGAGGTTGGGGCATGAATCTGAATTGTGTTCTTGACTAGAGCAAATGCCACATATTCTCATCACCACTTGACTTGGTTGTGGAGGCACCGAAAGAGTTGAATTTTTACTTGCAATATTGAGGCCCATTTGCTTAACCACTGATGTGAGCTCCATCAATACATTCTTAATCTCCTTCTGATCATTAGCAACCAGCTGAACTTCACTAACCCCTCTAGTAGATAATGCTCTGCTTCCAAACTGCTGAGAATTTTTTGCCATGTTCGAAATAAGCTCCCTCGCTTGATTTGGTGTTTTGTTGACTAAGGCCCCTCCAGCTGCTGCATCAATCATAATCCTATCCATCTGTAATAATCCTTCATAAAAGTACTGGATGAGGAGCTGCTCACTAATCTGATGCTGGGGGCAACTGGAGCACAGCTTGTTGAATATCTCCCAGTAGTCATAGAGTGTCTCTCCCACCACTTGTTGAATGTCACAAATGCTTTTTCTGATAATTGCTGTTCTGGAGGCTGGAAAATATTTTTCTAAGAATGCCTTCTTCATGGAAATCCAGCTAGACACATGCCCAGTAGGTAAATAGTAAAACCAGTCCTTAGCTGCTCCAGTCAAAGAGAAGGGAAAAGCTCTCAGCTTGATGTCTTCCTCTGAAATACCCTGAGGCTTCATAGTGGAGCATACAACATGAAACTCATGCAGGTGTCTATTTGGATCTTCTCTATATAATCCTTGAAACTTAGGCAATAGGTGGATCAGTCCAGATCTAAGCTCAAAATCTCCACCCAGCTCTGGATAAGCAATGCTGGAATACTGAAATGTAGCATCTGGTGCCACGAGTTCTTTCATGGTCTTCTGGTGGTCTGCCATCTGATCAACTGAATACGCTGAAATAGACTGAGTAGGAATAATGTCAAATCCCTCTGAAACACTTAGCTGGCTCCTCCTAGCTCTGAAAGTCCTCTCAATCTCAGGGTCAAAGTCCTCAAGATCACCACCTGTAGACCTGGTTATAAAATCAAAAACAAATCGCAGTACAAGTATATAGAAGGATGCAACAAATAAAATCAGATCTCAAGATATAGCAGTAAGTGTAAAAATAGATCAAGAAAAATATGAAATGAGCACACAAGCACAAATCAAATAACTCAACTAGTATGTTCCCCGGCAACGGCGCCAAAAATTTGATAGACCCGAGATAGATGTCACGAATGTGGGTCTCAAATTTAGATATTTATAAGCTGAAAACCCTTTTTACAATCAAAGAATAAAAGCGTAGTAAAGGGGCCACATGTCGTATTTTTTCTAGGGCTAGTTGAGATTGGTTGATTCGAGCTTGAATTTATGTGTCGTCAATAATTTTTTTTGGGTTTCAAATAAAATCTGGTGTTTGGTTTCAAATAGACAAGAAAATGCAATGAAAAGGAAGGAAAAATTAACTAAGTGAACTTAAGCAAATAAAGGCAACTAAAGACTCAACTAGTGGGAAAATTATCCAACTAATGACTTAACCAATTTTTGGAAGACCAATCTCAGTTCAAATTGCAAAACAAATGCTAAGCAAGAGAATAAAAATGATGCTGACATTTCCGAATTAAGTTAAGCAAACATCTGCTTCATGAATCTAAATTAACACAAACCAAGGCTAAGCAATCCAAAACAAATTGATAGGAAGTAAATGCTGAAATGAAGATAGAGTTAAAAAGCAAGGACTAATCTATTCAGACTCAACCTAAAACTGAACCTATGTGCAAGACTGCAAAACTGTGTGCAGAAATTTAGCAACAAGTCAGACACAAGACAAGTAACTGAGTTGGAATTTATGCTCTATCCTAAGGATCAGTAAGCTTATGTAAAACTCATGTTCCTTTGGCACAAACTCATAAGCTCATAGTTGAAATTTCTGAAACGAAACTGAACTTGCAGAATTTTGAAATCTGATATACTTCGGCTGAGAACTACTGCAGATTACGAAATTAAAACCTTTTAAGAAACAACCAGCTACAATGGAACTCAGACAAGAAAACTAAAATAAACTTGATACAAAATTCAGAAGTGCTCACAGAAATGAAGCTGATACGCAGCAGGGAATAAAACTGAAACGCAAGGTAAAAAGAAACTGATATGCAGCCTGAAAAACTAGAATGCAGAAACAAATCTGGCACGCAAGCAATGATTTGTGAAACAAACTGAAATTTAATCTAATTGCTCACTAACAGGCTTCCATCTAATACTATTGCAGAATTGAAACTAATTGAAGCAAGACAAATCCGAAAACTAAACTCAATAAGCTGGAAGTTGCAGAAACAGGGAAGAAACTGATACGCAGTGACCTCAAGTTGATACGCAAGCGACAAACAAAAAATACACTGGAATTGAATACAATTGATCACTGAGCAAATTCATTAGCTAACTAACTGGAGAATGAAACCTAATTACTGCTGAAACAATTCAGAAAAAGGAATTCAAACATCTGTTGATACGCAGACAGAAACAGGAATAAATGCAGTGATTGAAATTACAACTAAACAAAAGAAATGCGTTGAAAACTAAGCCTCGATCCTTCCCATGTTCCAAGATCTCCTTGTTCGTCACGCAAGGGCAAGCCAAGAACCCCTTCAACTAGCAAATCAATGGGAAAATTAGCACCAATTCAGATCTGCTCTCCAACTGCACGCAGCTAGGAAATCCAATCCAAACTCTTAGATCTCAATGTGAAGGGTTGCGATGATGATTTGAAAATCATCTGAGCTCATCCTAGGACCCCTACAGATGGTTCAGATGGAAGGAAATGGAACGCGGGTGAGATCCAAGAGCTCAAATCACAGATCTGCCGAAACCCTCAAGCAGCTCTGCATCCGGCGCAATCTTGAGCTAAATCGCCACTGACTATCCAAATCTTGCTCCAAGGTTGTGATCGAGATGGCCACGCCTTCACTGAAGAAAATCGCAAAAGAAATGAAGAATTGATGATGGAAAACTCGAAGAAACAGCTCTGACTGGCGAAGACGCGACATCGGCTGAAGCAAAGGAATTCTATTTAAGTAGTTGAACAATGAACGGCTGAGATCGTTTACATTCCATCCAACGGTTGATCTTCGTCCGATTTGACTCAAACTTCCCAGATCTTGATCTAGGGTCAGGATCATCCTCAGGGTAGCTCGGATCTGCCAGATTCAAAACGGATGGCTCAGATCAAGCTAATCTTTGAATGAATGGTCTAGATCTCTCTGATCATGATCCAACGGCTAGATGATCTCCGATTGGGCTGAAATCTTCAGATCTTGATCCAAGTGCTTGATTAGCCTTAATCCCAGCTCGGATTGATCAGAAGTTCTCAGATGGTCTAGATCTAACCGTTCTTGTATCGGACGGTCCATATTAGTTGACGCTTGATCCCTTTGATCTGGTCCACTTTTGACTCAACCTTGACCCAACATGATCTAGGTCCATGATCCTTCCAAGCCTATAAAAGTAGATCAAAAATTTAGTGACAAAACAACTCAAATATATCAAAATTTATAATTAGGTCCAAATAGAGTATAAATCCTAGAACCTAGGGTAAATCCACAATTATACAAGTAAAATATGGGTCAAATATGGATTTAAGCATATGAAATGATCAATAAAATGATACTTATCACTGAGCTAAATAAGTCAACGAATTTGATTTAAGTCGACCCACAAATAATTATGATAAATTATAGATGTTTTGACACAAGCCCACAACTAAGCTGTACCGACTCACGTAAAAACTCTAACTATCATCACAGTTATTAATGGAGGGCTTTCAACAAATCTTGACTTAATATTTAAGGGATTTTACAATTATTAAAATGTCTCACCATTAATTTACTTCTTGTGCATCCACACAATCTCATTACGAGATCTATCTCTATGAATCTTGAAGTAATCATGTACTTCAACCATAAGGAATTCATATCTAAATCATAACATGTATATCTCTACAGGTTTGATAGATAAAATTTATTTTTGCATTTCTATCATGTTAAATCTAAATTTCTTCGAAATCTCTTGAAGTACTAATCTTCAAAAATTTGAAGAAGAGGCTTTGAACTATATGATCCAACCACGATTTGCTCTGATACCACTATTAGTTCTGAGTGCAATGGAATATTTATAATAAAGAAAAAATCTACTCTTAAATCTTGGATCTTTTCGTGGTACATATAGTTCTAAATAAAATGCTGCGAAAATAAGCATAAATTGAAAACATACCTTGTAATCCTTTGCTTATTTGTGATTAATATCACAAACAGATGAGAGCCCCACGTGTGACTCCTCTAGCGGTATCCACGCGCACAAGATCACGAACTAGATGATCCGTTCGGTGCTAGCCACTTGGATCGACAGAATTCTTTTGGATGCACTATGGATCTAGAGATGTGCCTCCAACTAGAGAAGAGGTAGACGAAGGCTTCCCGAGAGAGATGGAGAGAAATCGCACAAGAGAGAGACGAAGGAGAAATGTGTCCTCCTCTTCTTCCAAGGGTGGATATATATAGCCTCCAAGGAAGATGAAGAGACATGACTCTTCATATTCTTCATTAATTTATCATAATTGCGACTTTTGAAATTCTCCATTAATAATCATTAATAGAGACTCTTCATCTTTTCTATTAATAATCATTAATAGAGACTCTTCATCTTCTCCATTATTGCCACAATAATTGTGACCTTTTGTTGGGACCGGGTGCATGTCGACAAGGATACGAGTTAGTAAAATTCAAAATTTTTACGTGCAGGGGAAGAGTTTGCATAAAATAATTTCCTAAATTATTTTAACTTCGTATCTAGCATGCAACCTTATAGTGTATCGACATAATCATAAAATAAAAGTTTGCGAAAAGTAAACTAATTTACCAAGTACCTCGCGTAACTCGAAGTAAGGGACGAGATCCAACCGTAGCGTCCCTTGGAAGCTTCGCCTCTATTCGCGTCCACGCCGAGTTCTCTTCGGGATGACTTCGCAAAGTCACGAGTTTTGTGCCGACGAGAACTACTAGATTCTCTATAGGCACAACTTGAAAGATCAAGAGAGGAGTTAGAAACTAACCAACAAGAAGCAACGGAATCGAATTCCGAGAGGAGAGGAGTCGCTATCCGCTTCTTCTTCTTCTTGTTCGGGTTCTTCTTCTTCTAGTGGCTCACGGCAACACCTCCTTGGTGTTGTGATTGGGCGCCGGCCCTAGAGGAACTAGGGTGTGCCGGCCCTAGAGAGCTAGGGTGCGCCGACCCTAAGGAAAGAAGAAGAGAAGGAGGAGAGAAGAGAAGAGAGAGAGGGAGAGCTCCGATAATAATCACTTGATTGGCCTTAAGGGCTAGCCTTTGGTTCCTTTATATAGTAGCAACTCCTTTGCTAAGTCTCCCTCTAAACCGAATTAACGGAATTAATGGAATTAATTATAAGAAATTTATCTTATAAATTTTCTTATTGCTTATTCCGTTTAAGCCTAGTCTTATTATAACCATTTATAATAAAACAAATTAGTTATCATAAGAATTTTATCCTATAAATTTTCTTATGAATTTTATGATAACTAACTTTATAATAAAACTAATTATTTATCATAAGAAATTTATCCTATAAATTCTTATGAATTAATTCCGTTTAAACCAAGTCTTTATTATAAACTAATTTATAATAAAAACTAATTCTTCTTCTCTTTAAATTATGGAATAAATTTTATAAGAAATTTATAAACTTTCTTATTATGGATAAATCAATTCATAATTGATTTTATAAAATTAAAATGAACCAACTCATGGATTATTTTAATCTTCCATAAAAGAATAAATTTCTATAAATTTTATTTATATAAATTTCTTTATACAAATTTATTCATCCATAATTTATAAAATAAATCGCGCTAGATTTATTTTATTAATTAAACCAATTATTTTGGTTTTCTCCTTTTATTTGGCCGGCCACCAAAGAGGGGTTAACACCCTCTTTGGTCGGCCAAACCCAACCCGGACCGTCGCGAATTAAACTCATTTAATTCGCCCAAAAAGCCTTCAAAAGACTTAGCCATTTTTAGCTTCCATCGCGCCTCTGACTAACTCAGATTCGACTTATTTCTCTTGATCGGAAAATCCAATTTTCAACTCGTTTTAAATCCCTCGGATTACTCGTAGTGCGTGTGACTAAATAGGCTTTCGATTTATGTTGGCCGTCTATAATTAACTAATTATAGAACGATCATGAGTGGCACCTAGTAGTACATCATGATCCCCAATTAATTGAAAGATCAACGGTTTGACCTCAGAAGAAATTATTCTGAAACCCTTCAGCAGCTCTAATGAATCGTGCCCCATTCCCTTCACCACCTTATACCCACTTGGTTCAGGACACGATCAATGGTGTCAGTCCCCACTAGGCTGACTACGTCACGCCTAGCCCAAGTAATGTCTTACTCGTCCTTTGGATTTCTAATTACTCTCATGTATTTTAGAGACTCTCACTCTAAACATGATATGCTCTGGCCAGAGGCTTTGAGTAACAATCCGACGATAGGCCTGGGTATACATCTCCTCGCAAGGAGTGGTGAATCCTTTGTAGGCTGTTCAAACATCTTCAGGCACTTCGGCTTATACCCGATCATCCCGGGTCCACACCTCCTTGGAGATGCTTGCTTAAGATGTCAAAGTATAAGTCTCCATGACCAAGATGACTTGAACATCGCAAGTCAAAGGAACATCGCACTTAAGCCGCAGTAAGATCTTCATTGACATATCTACATGTAGATTCTCATATGAAGTCTTACAGCTAGTCACTCCAATGAACTAGTTCCCTTAACTAGCATCCATGTTTATCTCCGGACATCCCAATGCCACCAGCCAGTGAGAATCAGCTGATTAGAGAATAACCCATGCTAGTCTCAACAGAATTGATAGTGTCCATTTTTATCAATTCATCGACTAGGGATATTTTCAATACTTCACATTTGCACATTTAGAGATAATCACTAGTTGTGATCCCATCACAAATTCTCTTATGCTGTGAGTTGTATTGCGGACATTCAGTAGATGAGTTTAAGATCCCAATCAAATACACAAGCATGTATACTCAAATAGTGAATTATCATTTATTTAAAATAAATGTTTTACAATCATAAGGCGATTGCCTTAGGACACTTCTCTCATATCACTAACACCTTTCAAATTCTCTAAAGAGAATAAGAGATAAATCTACTCTCTTTTCTCTATATCAAATAAATCCATATTTGATCTTGATCCGTTCTCGCTTCCGATATTTCAGAAATAATTAATAATCCAATTAATTCTTATTCATAAATAATAAATTGATTAATTTTAGTATCCACTAAAATAATCAACTACAGATACTGTTCACGTCTATGTGCTATGCGTGCGACCCTCTAGGTTCTATACACGAAGGCAGTGTAAATCCATACACAGACTAAGGTAACCGTCTAGCAACAGTTTTTAGCCACCCAACGTGATAGAATATTAGTTATAAACTAAAACCTCCATGAACCGATTACTGTATAATTCAATCTCTTCATCTTTATCCTACATCCCAATTAATTTGGTGCAGTATGCATCATCACTGATTAATTGTTTTACTTGATTTCCAAGATATAATAGACTCATCTTGAATGATAATCATTCCTCCCATGGCCATGGATTTCAAGTCACTAATATCTCTATCAAGCGGCCGGGATGTTAACTCCCAAATCCAAGAGATCAATGAATTCTCTATTGACTCAACACTATTCTCTCTACATTTTGTCATGCACCCAATTACTGTACTAATCACAATTCGATTAAAGATTGCTTTTAATGACATCAAAGTACATAACTCCACGCATAGAATATATGAAGGTCTCAAGTCGAAAGATCAGTTACACTCGTTCATTAAGACGAACTACCAATGATACTTAATATGTGGTGTTCTCTTAAGCGGGTCGTGTCCAGTGTACCTCTAAACTCAAGGCACCCCAAGTACAACTTGGATATCCATCCCTCCGGTCTATCTTGACCTAGTCATACTTAGCGTTGATCTAGATATCTATGTCCCCTCTAGATATCTATCCGATCAAGGACGATTTTCAGAATAATATAACAATTAATCTGTGGGACTTTATCATTAATCATATACGTACAGAAAAGTAAATGATTAACGCTAAATACTTTCCTTTATTAAAATAATTATCCATAAATACATAAAAGTGTCTTGGCACATAAGTGCACACACTAACAAAACAAGCTCCTCGAGCTTGGTATGAAAGACTCTCATCTTTCTTAGTTTCCAAGGGTTTTAGAACGGTAACAATTGATCTAACTCTATTTCTAAAATCTAACGATAAGGATATTTTTGTGGCCCAAGTTTATGTTGATGATATTATTTTTGGGTCAATAAATAATGAGTTTCTTCATGAATTTATCAAGCACATGGAAAATGAGTTTGAAATGAGTCTTGTTGGGGAGTTGACTTTCTTTTTATGATTGCAAGTCAAGCAAACAAATGAAGGAACTCATGTTTATCAAACAAAGTATGCTAGGGAAATTATCAAGAATTTGGATTGGAAAATGCTAAAGTTGCATCTACTCTCATTGGAACAAATGCCAAGATGGATAGTAATCATGAGGGGAAGGTAGTTGATCCAAAACAATATATGAGCATGATTGGTAGTTCGTTGTATCTCACCGCTAGTAGACCGAATATACTATTTGCGGTAGGCATGTGTGCAAGATATCAATCTTGTGCCAAAGAGTCTCACTTAGTAGTGGTAAAAAAGATTTTAAGGTATATTAAGGGCACTCTTAATGTCGGTCTTTGGTACCCTAGAACTCCAAACATTGATTTATTTAGGTACACCGACTCCGATTATCCGGGTTGCAAATTGGATAGAAAAAGTACTAGTGGTGGGTGTTAGTTTCTTAGATCATCCCTAGTTAGTTGGAGTAGTAGAAAATAACCATGTGTTGCCTTATCAACAACCTAGGCCGAATATGTGGCAATGGGTGGTTGTGTAGCTCAATTACTTTGGATCATGCATACCTTAGAGGATTATGAGCTTCGATACTGCAAGGTCAAAGTCTTATGTGATAATGTGAACACTATTAATTTGACCAAAAATCCGGTGCATCACCCTAGAACAAAACACATTGAAGTGAAACATCACTTCATTAGGGATAATGTGGCAAGGGGTAACATTGAATTACATTATGTCGAATCAAAGTCCAACCTTGCCAACATATTTACCAACCCTCTACCCGAAGTGGAGTTCAGATCTCTTAGAAGAGGACTTGGTATGTGTTTTGTAGAAGTGTAAATTTGGTCTTGGGGTAATGCAATAAAAAGGTAGTGCATAAGATGTTAGGATGATACAAATAACTCACTTATGCTTGTGACATATTGTTATGTTATTGGATGTATCACATTATTGAAAATAGACCACTATGGGGAAAACAAATGTTTAATTAATGGACATCTTGCCCACAGATCATTGTTGGACATTTCAAATAATTTAAAAACATTTCTGTGTTTTATTTGCTATGACATAAGTTTACAAAACACATGATTTCAAAACTAGGATGTAAGTTTGATACAAAGTTGGATGTTTTCAAAGAATTTGAGCTTTAGTCAAAAAGTCAAACATGTTTAGATTTTTCATGGAAATATATTTTTTTCTGATAGAATACATTATAAGAAACATGTTTGCAAAATTTCATGATTTTTAGAATTTTATGGATTTTATTATGGATTTCTGAATTTTGGCTCAGAAGCTGAAGTTTCAGACTTATATGTATCAGTCGACTTCCCCCTGGGGGCAGTCAACTGAACTTTCTGTGGGTTTGTAGTTCGAAGGCACCAGTCGACTCGTAACTGACACAGTCGACTGGTGCTTATGTTTTCTGATTTCTGGGGGTTTTCAAAAAAAGAAAGGTATTCCTATTTGATACCAATGATTAACATTGCTTGGAGCAATCTTTTTGATGGTGTCAAAGAAGGAGAATTGGGAGGTTTAAGTTAGTTATGTAACTTAACTTATGAATATAAAAAAATTAAAAATTATGTGTGAAGACATAAGTTAAGGGGGAGGATGCATGTTTATACTTTTTAAATTGCTATGTCTGTAATTTTCAATTGTTATTGTCGTACCTAACTTAAACATAGTGCCACACATCAAAAAGGAAGGATTGTTGGTGTAATCGATCCAAGTGTGATCGGGTAGATCATGAGTTTTGATGTGTGTGTCAATATGATTAAGTTAGGGTGTCATGTTGGTTTGATATGTGTGTTTGAGTCATGCAGGACTTGGTGAATCACACATGAAGTAGGCATCCGAGGGACGAGAGCCGAAGGAAGAGGACTTCAAGGGCAAGCCGGGAAAGTAGACTTCAAAGGCATACGCGAAGGATGGCATGGAGGCAAGCTGTGGGCTTGTGCGCGTATCTAAGGGACGAAAGCCAAGGGAAGAGAACTTCAAAGGGCGATCCAAGGGAGTGGACTTGAAGGCATACGCGAAGGATGGACTTTGGAGTGAGTTTGAGTGAAAATGTAAGTTGGGCAGTCGACTGCAAGGGATGCTAGTTGACTGCTAGCGCAAAATAAAAACTCATAGAAGGATCAGTCAATTGGTCCAGGCACCAGTCAACTGGTATGTTCGAAAATATAGCCGTTAGGCTATCCGTTGGCTGGGCATCAGTTGATTGCCCCTTGGGGCAGTCGACTGGTGTCGGGGACTAAACTGTTTAAGGAACAGTTCTCTCCTCTATTTAAGGGGAGATTTTGGAGCAGAATAGGGTTGTGGTTCCTAAGTGTAAGATCCTGTTCTAAGTACTCAAAGTCTCCTTAGCTTACTCTCTTCCTCACACTCTAAATTCCATCATGTAAAAGAGGAAGAGAGCATCTTGTGAAGGTTTCTCCACCTTTAAGAAGAAGATCATAGTGAAGTTTGCTTGCGTGGTGTGGATCCTTGGATTAGTCACCTCTCGGAGGTGGATACCAAGTAAATCAGGGAGTTAGCATTATTTCTTTTGTTGATTGATTTTGTTCTTGTGCTTTAGCTAACATTTTTGTAGACAAAATCAAAAAGAAGCTATTCACCCCCCTCCCCTAGCTAAACGCCAAGGTCCCAACACATAGGGCTCATGGATGTCAGTAAGTTGACTCCAAAATATATTGATATCAAAACCACGATCAAGAATCCTAGTTTCCCCCATGGAAAAGCCAAAGCAATTGTTAAAATCATATAGGGTTCATAAGTGATCATAGTTCATTAATCTAAAGCTAATAATTTCATCATGGTCACTATCTGATGTAAAGTTGACATGTAATAGACTTAGGAATTCTAGGACTAATCGGGGATGTATGTTGGTGCTGGAAGAACCATATCGAACCTTGTTTTTATATTGGAAAAGAGTTCAATATTAAGTAGTATTGGTGATCTAATGTGTTTCATTAAGTACGCAGGACAGTCCTAGTTTACCTAGGCATGAAGTCTTGACCTGTAGGGTTGAGCACGAAGTCATGGCCGAGGGCTGGGCATCGAAGACCTGACCGAGGGTTTGGCACAAAGACCTTGTTCAAGAAATTGGGCACGAAGTCATGGTCGAGGGCTGGGCATCGAAGACCTGACCGAGGGTTGAGCGCGAAGATCTGGTTCGAGGAATTGGGCAACAAGACCTGGTCGGGGACTGGGCACCGAAGACTTGGTCGGGAAGATCAGGCAGGAGACTTAGCCGAGTGAGGACTGCGGACAGAAGTAGAGACGGGTTGAAGTACTACAGACGTCTTGAGAGCCGGGAGTCTTGGAGGTGGAGGAAAAGTCCCCAGAGGAGCCGATTGGCAAAAGGTAACTTCTCCTGAGAGGAGTAGGTGAGGACGCATTCCCCGAAAGAGAAAACAGTAGACATCGGTTCGACCTAGGATTTCATTTTGAAATCCAAAGTTAGAACCAAGATAGCTGTGACTGTTATTTCATAAATATTAATTATATTATTGTGTTCTTGGACTAACCCTGGTTGCATACTGAAAGAAGTGGGTTGCTGCGATACCAGGCGCCTAAAAGGGTTTAGGCTCCTGAGAACCCAGGCGCCTAAATGGTGTCAGGCGCCCCAGAAGGGGTTCTTCCAGCGGTTGTGCCACGTCAGCTCCCAGGCACCTGTGAGCTCGAAAGCGCCTCAGTTGTCCCTGGCGCCCAAAAATGGCGATAAGTGTTGGTCGAGCTTGGGGATAAGAATGCATCCAAATCAGTTGACGTGGTAGGCGCCCAAGAGCCATCAGGCGCTCGAGAAGCTACTATAAAAGGGGCTTCACCCCTTTGCTTCAAAACATCAACTCAAACACTCAAATGCTCTACGATAAGATTCTGTTCTCAAGCCTTCTGCACCAACAATGTTCAAGATCGACGACACATTGTTTCAACAAGCCCAGGATTTCTTCTTAAGTGTCGTCGATATAAAAGCTTTAATTTCTATTCTGTACTTAGGTTCATATACTCGTAAAGCATTTTCTGAATTATAGAATTGCCCAACGTAAATGGTCAAGGACCGTGGGCCTTGGAGTAGGAGTCGTTACATACTTCGAACCAAGTAAAAAAGAAACCGCGTTAGCCGTGTTTGATTTACTTATTTCCATTGTGTTTAACTCCGTATTTATGAAAATTACATTATCGATATTCATTCCCCCTCTATCGATTACAACGATCCTACAAGTGGTATCAGAGCGGGTGACTCAATCTTGGTGGAACCACCAATTGAGCAATTTTTTTACAGAATTTTTTTTCGCCATTTCTTTCAAATATAATATAGTTGTGCAGGGTTTTAAAATATTCTTACGCCTTTTCAATTTTGAATTCTTATTTTTTTCACCATTAGTTAGAATTGATAAAACTGTCATTTTCTAAAAAGTTATCATAATTTTTTTTATTATTATTTTGCCTCGAGATTCGTGCAACCCCTTTTGAGCAATTTTTTCCCTCTCCCGCACTACTAATCCAAGACTAAATCTTGGTACCTTCTTTGTTGTTTCTTGTGTGTGCGAGGTTTATATTGAATGGTCAATCAAGAATGAAACAGTGCTTGTCCACCTGTATTCTTTTGCGAGAATTTCAAATCCTAGAAGGGTCTAATGGAATCCCACCTAAAGGCCCATCTGGATTTGTGAATGATAATCCAAACTAGATTAACATTACCAACAGAAGATGGAACATTAATTGCTTGGGACAAATTGGGCGAACCAATACTGAGGATGATTAAGACCGATGTGAAGGCAACAATAATCCTACAATGCGGCTTGACCAAAGAAGAATTGAAGCGGGTTGGATCTTTAACTGTGCCAAAGAGATTTAGGAAAGGCTAATCGACTTACATGAAGAGACTTCTGACATTGAGGTCTTAGAAGGTGCACTGTCTGAATCATTAGAAGAATCGAACGATGAAGAACAAGCTCAAGTGAGTTATCTTTCACTCTCAGTACAAGCACAAATAGTCGAGACAGAATCTGAACCTGAATCCGTAGCTGAATTCGAACCAAATCAAAACATGAGTCCAGATCCGAGACGACGATAGTCAAGGAGGAGATTCCCAACAGGGATTCAAAAGTTAACATTATAAATTCAAATTTCAAAAATCATATAATTAGTTTCAAATGCAGGGAGAGAGGACACTACAAAAATAAGTGTCCTACTCATAAGATACGAACGACACCACCAACGACGACAAAGGAACTAGTTCTAGGAGTACGAAAGGACAAGGGTCACATCTAATACTTCAAGTGCCAGAAGATTGGACACTACAAAGATGAATGCACAGAAGGAAACCCCAAGGATCTAGGACAACCAACCAAGATGGGTAAATTTATTTTATATGAAAATATACTTTTTACAATAGATGTTAATATCATAGCTAATCATTCTTGGTCAAATTTAGATATGGATGCATGCTCAAGTAACATAATTAAATCATGTAAATCAATTAATTCAAAATTTAGAAAATTAAGACAAGAAAATGAGATTTTGAAAATCCAGAATTGAGAAACTAGAAAAATTAACTAATAATCTTGCTAACTTAGAAAATCCAGAAATTTCCCCTCTTTGTGATTTTAATTAAAGATTTGTTTTTATTCTTTGGACTAGAAATGGTTAGATAAGGGCCTAAATTGGGCGAGATGATAGTACGTTAGGAAAGCCTATCTAAGGAGTCTGGTAGGGTAAGACGTACCCTAATTGGTCTTTTTAGCCCGATGGAACTAGCCGAAGCTACCTCGCCACATCATTAATTAGTTAGACCAAGGTTTCTCAATGAGTAACTTGAAAATGTAATTTCTTTAAAAGGTTTTATCTAGGAAAGAGGCGTTGCACCGATAACCAAGAAAGCCACTGTGTCTCGCCAAGA
>JAGFNQ010002994.1:0-125900 GCA_024364735.1 Boesenbergia rotunda | reverse complement strand
TCAAAATTTGATCTAAAGTCCGGGTTTCACCAAGTAGCTATGGAGCCTGAATCTATTGAATGGACCGCCTTCTGGGTTCCTGACGGATTATATGAATGACTAGTAATGCCCTTCGGATTATTATGGGTGTACTTATTGCTGTTACATGTTATTTTTCTAATTTTAACCCAGGTTGTCATTGCATCAAAAAGGAGGAGATTGTTGGTGTAGTTTACACAAACAGTCAAACTCAAGTTTTGATGAATGACAAACAGGTTAAAGTTAGGTTGTTATGGTTCTAACCTCTTTACCAAGTGTGCAGGGTTGAAAGACTTAGGACCAGACACTAGGCTGAAGTCCAGGATGGTTGAGTCCTGGCAGAAAGTCCAGTTGGGTCCGCGAGGCCTGACAACTGGCTGAAGACCAAGTTGGTGGAGACTTGGCAGAAAGACCAGGGTGGTTGAGTCCTGACAAAAAGTCCTGGTAGGTCAAGAAGTCAAGTAAAACTGCACAAAGGGTAAGTAAGGTAAGTCACTGGAGGAGCGAACCAGTGAGGACGGGTCCCATTTTGGGACTTTAGGCGCGGTCCAACTTAGACCCATTTGGGTGATCTAAGTTGAGTCCTGGTTAGATCCTGGTCCGGATGTGGACGGGATCTAATTACCTTTGAATATTTCACATTTTAGTCCATTTTATTATTATACTAACTCTGGTTTACAGGGTTTATTTGGTATATGGACTAAGTTGATTTTGCAGGTGAATTCTGCAAAATTACTCCTCATTATTTTTTAATTTGAAATTTTATTAAAGAATAAATTTATTCTTATTAATAATAATAAATTCATTCCTATTATTATTATCCACAGCTTGGGTAAGATGAATTTCTATTCCTATTATTTTTGTTAATAGAAATTCAAATGATGGATAAAGCAGATTGAGTTGTGCTACTTCAAATGATGGATAAAGCGCTGCACAAAAATAGGATCTGGATGAAACTCAAAGCTCGAGAAGTCCTCTATAAAAAGCATGAGAGTTAGCACAGAAAAAAAACGCCATCATCTCTTCTTCACGCTTTCACGCTCGGTGCTTCCACGCTCTTTTGCTACGGCCTGTCTTCCAACTCGTCTACGTCCAATTACTGCTGGAAGACCACCCTTAACATCCAAACTCATTCAGATAATTTTTTTTGGTAACGATTTTATTACTGCATTATCTGTACTCATTTCTATTAGAGAGTGTGAGGTTGTCACACTCTCTATCTTCTGTATTCGCCTACTCTACCGGGGGTCTCCAGTAGAGAGTTTTAGTGAATTTCCCACAAAAAAGGTCCGAGGGACCTGGGCCTTCGAGTAGGAGTCGCCGAAGGCTCTGAACGAAGTAAAACTCATTCGTGTTTTGTGTGTTCGTTTTTTATCGTTTCTTTTGTTTCCGCTGTGCACGACTTTACGAACACATTCTTTTTACTCTGAAAAATATATTTTTTTAAACACACGTGATTCACCCCCCCCTCTCACGTGCATTCCGATCCTACAAGTGGTATCAGAGCCAGGTTCGCTCTGAATCGGTGCAACCACCGTAAGAGCAGGGGGAAATCTGTTTTGTGTCTTTTGTTGCATGATCTAAATTTGGTATTCTTGCCTAAATTTAGTTATTTTTCTCGTTCGTTGGTTTTACTTGAATCTGGTGCAACACCATTCAAATTGCTTTTCGTAAGTTTATCCTTTCCCGCACTACTAATCCAAGACCCAGTCTTGGGATATTTTTTCTACTTTTATTTCGTGTGCACAGAATTTAAATGGCCCAAGGTGAAGGCTATAGCACTGCCCGCCCTCCCCTCTTTAATGGGGAAGACTTTCCCTACTGAAAGAGAAGGATGGAGGTTTATCTGAAGACCGACATGGATCAGTGGTTCGCAGTTCAAACAGGCTACACACCGCCAATGGATGAGGGAAATAATGCTCCACTGAAGCCCGACAAATGGAACCCGGAGATGAAGAAAAAGGCTCAGACCGAGTTCAAAGCTCAGAACACCCTCCAGTGCGGACTTACCAAAGAGGAGCTAAACAGAATTGGACCAACCGACTCGGCGAAGGAGCTATGGGACAAATTAACAGAATTACATGAAGGCACTTCTGATGCAAAGGTAACAAAGAGAGATCTGTTATTGAATAAGTTATTTAACATAAAAATGCAGGAAGGAGAATCAGCAAGTCAACTCCACGCCCGGATTAAGAACATATTGAATGGACTCCACATGATCGGGCACAAACAGGAGAACCGGGACATCATAAGGTATGCGTTAAATGCGTTCCCTAGAAATTCACTATGGGCATCTATTATAGATGCCTATAAAATTTCTAGGAACCTTTCAAAAATTAATCTGGATGAACTATTTTGTGAATTAGAGCTGCATGAGCAAACTAACGCCAAGGTCGAGAAAGGGCTAGCTTTATTTGCAGGTTCACCAAAAGAAGCCAAATCAAAGAGAAAAATTCAAGAAGAACCTGAAGATGAGTCAGACTCTGACTCAGATGAAGAAGAACAACTGGTGAACTTGGTAAGAAAAATGTTCACCAGAAGGAAGAACAAATTTTCAAAGAAAGATATTCAAAAGGTAATGAAGCCCTCCAGCACTGAAGGTAAAAGCAAAATGATCTGCTTCGGCTGTAACAGAAAAGGGCACTTCAAACATGAATGCCCTTACAAGAAGGAGGACCAACCCACTAAGAACAAAAAGAAGAAGGCTCTTCAAGCCACGTGGGATGAAAGCTCGGACGATTCCGACGATGAACAACCAAAGAACGCAAGCTACCTCGCACTGATGGCAACCGGACCAGAATCGGACTCGGAGCAAGACGAGGATTCCGAATACGAGTCGAGCCAAGAGATCGGACTATTTTCGGACGCTCGACTAAGGTATATTTAGATTCAGTGAATGAAAAGTTCTTTAAAATTATTTCTGTCTTAAATAAGAGATTAGATGCATCTGAGCTTAGGACTGATCAGCTCCTTAAGGAAAATCAAGACCTTAAGGAGCAAATTCTAAATCAAAACACAACTGAATTAAACTCAAAAATTTCTGAACTTGAAAATGAAAACTCCACCCTTAAGGGTGAAGTTCAAAAACTTAAGGATCTACTAGCAACTTTTACAACTCGATCCAAGAACCTTGACCTTATACTTGGATCACAAAAGGCATGTACAATAAGTCTGGGATAGGTTTTAAATCAGGATCGGCCCAAAGATCCTTTTTCTCCTTTGTCCACTCACGCAAAAAGCAATGTAAAGCATGGGTCCCAAAAGCTTACCTAACAAAGCAAGTAGGGCAGAATCAATATTATGTTCCCAAAAAGGCATTCATTACATTGACCCTAAACACCCCACCTATCATTTAGGGGGAGGCTCCAAACTAGTTGGCACCTCAAAATCAGCCTTTGCCCAGTTGGGCACTTAGGACTAGTCTTAAAAGTTAATCTGACTCTTGACCTACTTAGTATTAGGGTGGGTCGAGATAACGGTACGCTAGACAGACTCTCGGGGAGAACTAGCCGAAACTATCTCGACACATCCTAGACTAGTTAGACCAGGGTGTCTCAACAGGTAGGGTTAAAGTACAACTTCCTTAAGCAGCTTTGTCTAGAAAGAGGTTGTTGCTCCAATAAGGCTTCGGCCAAAGAAGGCCCCTGTGCCTCGCCTCCCGCCTGGAAGCTAATTATCGAAGTATACTTTTAAACTACTTCTTGTCAAACCCGAATCTAACAAAAGGTCAGATTAATTTCTTTTATGAATCAAACTCAAACTCATCTCACACAAATCATAGGATCCCTTTGTTTGATAACTTAGATCAAGTGAGATGAATAAGGATAATAAGTTCAAATCATTGATTGATAATTTAAAACTCAAACTTGAATTTAAAATCTTACCTTTTAAATCCAAATTTAAATATCAATTAAATCAAAATTCAAAATTTAAACTTAGCTCTTAATTAATTCAAATTTCAAAATCAAATATTAATTCAATTGTTTTCAAAACTCTTTTTAAGTTTTTTTTCTCAAAATTTTTTTTCAAAAATTTTTTTAAGTTTTTTTCTCAAGTTTTTTTTTCAAAAATTCTTTTAAGTTTTTTTCAATTTTTTTCAAAAATTCTTTTTAAGTTTTTCAAAATTCAAATGTTTTCTGTTTTCAATCTTTTTCAAAAATGTAAACTTAACTTAAAATTAACCTTTTCAAAAAGATTAAACTGAACTTCAACTTGAATTCTAATCAATCCTACTTAACTGTAGGAAAATAAATGGATTATCGACAGTGGGTGCTCCAGACACATGACTAGGGATCCCACCAAGTTTACAGAACTCAAGTACAAACGACAAGGGACCGTTGCTTTTGGAAACAACGGTAAACTTAAGGTAATTGGTCTAGGCAATATTGAACTTGAATCTGATTTTATAATTAAAAATGTCTTACTTGTTGAGAACTTCTATTTTAATTTACTAAGTATTAGTCAATTATGTGACACTGGATATAAGGTTAAGTTCTTATCTAATGAATGTCTGATCAAACACACTGACAACCCCGACATCACACTTAGAGGACATAGGCACAACAACATTTATGAAATTAGATTAACCCGACCCTTAGCAAACTGCCTTTTAACCCATAAGGATGAGAGTTGGCTTTGGCATAGAAGACTTGCACACATTCACTTTAGAAAACTACCTACACTAAATGGCTTAGTTAGAGGCCTACCAAAATTACCTAACCTTGAGTCAACCATATGTAATGCTTGCCAACAAGGAAAACAAACTAGATCAACTCACAAACCAACTAATCGAACTCAAACTAAATCAATTCTTGAATTAATTCACCTAGACCTGTTTGACTCACATGGGGTAAAATCAATTAGTGGGAACCTATATTGTTTAGTAATCATCGATGACTATTCAAGATTCACTTGGGTCAAATTCTTAAAAAATAAAGATGAAACATTTGAAATATTTACTCAATTTTGTAAACTAACAGAAAATGAAAAAGGGGTGAAAATTAAAAGACTTAGGAGTGATAATGGCGGAGAATTCAAAAACCAAAAATTTAACCAATTCTGTTTAGAAAATGGCTACCACCACGAATTCTCCTGCCCTAAAACACCTCAACAAAATGGAATTGTAGAAAGGAAAAATAGAACACTACAAGAAGCAACCAGAACAATGCTCAATGAATTCAACCTACCTAAATACCTTTGGGCTGAGGCTGTCAGTACAGCCTGTTATGTACAAAATAGAATAACTATAAATAAAAATTTAGGAAAAACCTCATTTGAAATTTACTATAACAAACAACCTAATGTTAAATATTTTAAAGTATTTGGATGTAAAGTGTATATACTAAATACGAGAGAACACTTAGGAAAATTCACATCTAAGGTTGAAGAAGGTATCTTTTTAGGTTATTCTCTTACCAGTAGAGCCTATAGAGTTTATAACAAAACAACTCTAAGGATTGAAGAAACTACAAATGTAAAATTTGATGAAAAATCTAGTCCAAACAAATCTGATCAAACCATCTATCAACCCATTGATTTTATCAGGTCCAGCACCAACCCAGATGAAAACCCAACTGAGGACCAAGACCATGATCTAATTGAACCTGAACCTGAACCCAACCAAACTAGAACTGTTCGAGTTAGCTCAACCACCCAACTGATCAAATCATAGGTGATCCAGAATTAAGGGTTCAGACTAGGTCAGCTTTTAGAAACCTTAGCCAGATTGCCTTAATTTCCAAAATTGAACCCAAGTCTGTAGAAGAGTCCTTACTTGACCCTGATTGGATCATAGCTATGCAGGAAGAGTTAGCCCAATTTGAACGTAATCAAGTCTGGGATTTAGTACCCTTACCTAAAGGTAAAAAGTTTATTGAAACTAAATGGGTCTTTAGGAACAAGCTTAATGAACAAGGTGAAACAGTTAGAAACAAGGTCAGGTTAGTAGCTAAGGGGTTTAGCCAGGTAGAGGGACTTGATTATGATGAAACCTACGCACCTGTAGCTAGACTTGAGTCCATTAGGATGATTTTAGGTTATGCAGCCCATAAGGGATTCAAGTTGTATCAAATGGATGTTAAGTCAGCCTTCTTAAATGGTCTAATTAAGGAAGAGATTTATGTAGGTCAACCCCCAGGTTTTGAAAGCTTAGAATATCATGACTATGTTTTTAAACTTAAGAAAGCTCTGTATGGACTTAAGCAAGCCCCTAGAGCTTGGTATGAAAGACTGTCTAACTACCTAGTATCTAAAGGCTTTAACCAAGGTAAAATTGATCCAACTCTATTTGTTAAGACCTTGAAATCTGATATTTTTATAGCCCAAGTATATGTAGATGATATAGTATTTGGCTCAACGAACTCAAATTTTTTGCAAGAATTTATAACTTTAATGGAAAATGAATTTGAAATGAGTTTAGTAGGTCAATTAACCTTCTTTTTAGGGCTACAAATAAAACAAACTAGTGAGGGTACTTTTGTCTATCAACAAAAATACACTAGAGAACTACTTAGAAAATTTGGAATGGATAATGCAAAAGAAATCAAAACACCTATGTCTACCAATCAGACCATAGACAGTGACCCAAATGGCAAACCTGTTGATCTTAAGTATTATAGAAGTGCCATAGGCAGCCTCCTTTACCTAACTGCAAGTCGACCTGATATTCTCTTTGCAGTTAGTATGTGTGCTAGGTATCAAACCTGTGCTAAAGAATCACATCTAACCCTAGTTAAAAGAATATTTAGGTATCTTAAAGGGACAAAAATTTAGGAATTTGGTACCCTAGAACAGCCCAATTTGAACTTATTGGATTCTCTGACTCAGACTATGCTGGCTGTAAGTTAGATAGAAAAAGTACTAGTGGTGGGTGTCAACTACTAGGACCCTCACTAGTGAGTTGGTTCAGTAGAAAGCAACATTGTGTTGCCCTATCTACCACTGAAGCTGAATATATAGCTATGGGAGAATGTGTAGCCCAGTTACTTTGGATGATGCATACCTTAAAAGACTTTAACTTAGAGTTTAAGAAAGTTAAAATCTTTATAGATAATCTAAGTTCAATTAACCTAACCAAAAACCCAGTCCACCACTCTAGGACCAAACATATAGAAATTAAGCACCATTTTGTTAGAGATCATGTAAATAAAGGGGAAATTGAACTTAATCATGTTGAATCTAAGGCTAACTTAGCAATATATTTATAAACCGCTACCTGAATCTGAATTTAGCAATTTAAGGAGGTTAATAGGAATGTGTGTTGTAGACTAGGACTAACCTGATCATTTTTACCTTTTTGATAAATCAACTCACATATTCTGCTTGACACTTAATTTTTTTTGAATTAACTTAATTTTAGTATTCAAACTTCAGTTTTCAATACTAACCTGATCATGTATTTCCAAAATTGAGTTGAATGTTTAAAACTTGACTTCGAAGTTGGAGGACTTAGCCTAAGTTTGACCCCTAGAACTGCATGAACCTATAGATCTAGGTAGCCGCATCTCACAAAACACATTAAGGTTAATTTGCTTGTGCCTGCAAAACATAGAACGGTTGTGAGATGCATAGGACTTTGCCTGGACTTCAGAATGCTTAAGTCTGTGCATCGTAGCAAGTCTGGGCATTAAATACCAACTTCATATTGATCAAGTCAAGTAGTTTTTCTTAGCTAGACACTAAAACTTGACTTGACTAATCTGGTGAACACTACTATTCTTTAGATAGTTAGCTAGTAACTAAAATTAGACATCTAGAATGGACTAAGATTCTTACTTAGTTTAGGAGGAGCTTAAGTCAAAATCTTTCTTATTTTGTGTGTCTTTCAAATATGTTGGTTATTTTTGAGAATTTTACTTAACCTTGAAATTAGTTTTCAAACTATTCCTAAATTTTTTTTAAGCCTTTTTCTCTCTTTTGAAAACAGTGTTGAAAGAATTTTTTTTGAAAAATTATCCTTAGCTTTCACTTATTTTGTTTAAACTAGCTTTATGAAAATAGTTTGAAAATACTTTGAATCTAGCTTGTTAAAACCATGCTTGAAATTTGATCTTACAATCTTATCCTTAAACACTATCTTCAAGAAAGAAATAAAAACACTATCTTCAAGAAAGAAATATACATGGGGCGAATTTTCTTTACAAAATACTTATTACCCCTATCTTCTACAAATGCCTTAACCCTTGAAATATTTTTTTTAATATTTTCACCTATTTTGAAAAACTCTTGTAAACATGTTTGACTATTTTGTTACTCCTTGAAAATATTTTGAAAATCCTTTTTGCTAAACAATCATTTTCTGTGGTTTCAAATACTTAGATTTTTGTCTCTAAGCATTACATCTATATCTTTTGAAAAAAAAAACATGATTTATTGAAGTCAAATTTAGACACTTATGTTTTTAACCTAGTCCATTTTATGTTAAATTGAGAATTTGACTTCCCCCTTCTGGATTAGTTCAGAACCTTGGTCTGTTTTTTAAGCACCATTTTTATTTTTTAATCCTTGAGTGCTTATTATTTGTTTAAGACTTGTTGATGAATGCCAAAGGGGGAGGGTTATACGGTTAAGAGTTAGAAATTAAAACAACCTTGATTTTAGAGCATGTCATTTACATATTATGGGTGTACTTATTGCTGTTACATGTTATTTTTCTAATTTTAACCCAGGTTGTCATTGCATCAAAAAGGAGGAGATTGTTGGTGTAGTTTACACTAACGGTCAAACTCAAGTTTTGATGAATGACAAACAGGTTAAAGTTAGGTTGTTATGGTTCTAACCTCTTTACCAAGTGTGCAGGGTTGAAAGACTTAGGACCAGACACTAGGCTGAAGTCCAGTTGGGTCCGCGAGGCCTGACAACTGGCTGAAGACCAAGTTGGTGGAGACTTGGCAGAAAGACCAGGGTGGTTGAGTCCTGACAAAAAGTCCTGGTAGGTCAAGAAGTCAAGTAAAACTGCACAAAGGGTAAGTAAGGTAAGTCACTGGAGGAGCGAACCAGTGAGGACGGGTCCCATTTTGGGACTTTAGGCGCGGTCCAACTTAGACCCATTTGGGTGATCTAAGTTGAGTCCTGGTTAGATCCTGGTCCGGATGTGGACGGGATCTAATTACCTTTGAATATTTCACATTTTAGTCCATTTTATTATTATACTAACTCTGGTTTACAGGGTTTATTTGGTATATGGACTAAGTTGATTTTGCAGGTGAATTCTGCAAAATTACTCCTCATTATTTTTTAATTTGAAATTTTATTAAAGAATAAATTTATTCTTATTAATAATAATAAATTCATTCCTATTATTATTATCCACAGCTTGGGTAAGATGAATTTCTATTCCTATTATTTTTGTTAATAGAAATTCAAATGATGGATAAAGCAGATTGAGTTGTGCTACTTCAAATGATGGATAAAGCGCTGCACAAAAATAGGATCTGGATGAAACTCAAAGCTCGAGAAGTCCTCTATAAAAAGCATGAGAATTAGCACAGAAAAAAACACGTCATCATCTCTTCTTCACGCTTTCACGCTCGGTGCTTCCACGCTCTTTTGCTACGGCCTGTCTTCCAACTCGTCTACGTCCAATTACTGCTGGAAGACCACTCTTAACATCCAAACTCATTCAGATAATTTTTTTTGGTAACGATTTTATTACTGCATTATTTGTACTCATTTCTATTAGAGAGTGTGAGGTTGTCACACTCTCTATCTTCTGTATTCGCCGACTCTACCGGGGGTCTCCGGTAGAGAGTTTTAGTGAATTGCCCACAGAAAAGGTCCGAGGGACCTGGGCTTTCGAGTAGGAGTCGCCGAAGGCTCTGAACGAAGTAAAACTCATTCGTGTTTTGTGTGTTCGTTTTTTATCGTTTCTTTTGTTTCCGCTGTGCACGACTTTACGAACACATTCTTTTTACTCTGAAAAATATATTTTTTTAAACACACGTGATTCACCCCCCCCCCCCTCTCACGTGCATTCCGATCCTACAGCTACATCATAGAGGTGATGAAAAAACGACGATGGAGCCCGATGAACACTCGGTTTCCTCACGTTTCCTCTATAAAAAGCCTTTGCCACACTCATTGCAAGGCATCAAGTGACAACCACTACAAGCCAGTTCGTTTGTAAGTTCGATTTGTAATCAAGTTTCGGTTTATCAACCCAGGGACAGAACATGTCGCCCACAGGAAAGACAACACGTCTGAGTTACTGTTGGGATATGCAATTCGTCCTTTGATTTATCAACATCCCAAAAACTCAAACAGCGAACTATAAAGAATCTCATTTTCAGAAAATAGCAACTAATAAGAAAAGAGATTCATAAGTTATTATAATCTAAATTCTCCATTCACTCTAGCAAACTCTTATAATCTAGATTCTCCTTTCAGTCTCACGCCATAGATCAAGCTGCCACTGTGCGTCGAAGTTGATAAAAGCTAGTGTAAACCTGTAACAAAGCAAAAGAAAATAATCATTCATTCTACCTTCACTAAAAACTTTAAATACAAATGCATAGACACCAACAAATACTAGACGAGTATAGATAGCTTCATATTTCAACGCCATTAAGATTATATATTCTCTCAGGGTAAAAGAGAATAACAAAGAAAGTATCAATGCACAAAACATATTCTATAATTGCTCAACATCTGTCCATGAAGAAGTCACTTATTAAACAATTAATAATTTTCTTTGAACGTCTACTCTGTCAAAGAAATCACCAATAACTACCCCTTACTAATTTAATTTCTTTGATTTAGAAAAGGAAAATTGTAAGTTACAATGGGTATTCCATTGCAATTTATTTTCCAATAGAAATCAAAATATGCAAATCCTTGGGGGGGGGGGGGGGGGGGGGGGGGGGGGGGGGGGCGGCGGCTGCTGGGGGTTCATTAAAAAAGTTGTGTCAAAGAAGAAAACACTAAGATGGTATAAAGTTACTTGGAAAGATAAAAAGAATGAATAATTAAGTGTAGCTTCAATTGATGATAACACGAGATAAAAGATAAAATGAATTTGATATGTCTAAAGACGAACAAAGAGTTAACACAACGAGAGATGGAGTGCTAAAAGCTCTATACTGTAATTGAGATTTAGTTAACATTATCATGATCTCAATGTTACTAGTGATATACACTTGAATACAATTCAACGAATGAACAGATGAGATCTATCTAATCGACCCTAAATATTGAGACTTAAGATACCTATGAAGAAGATATCAGGTTACACGATCAAGTTTCAAGCTGGTGTAATGATATTCCTTCGATTTTACATAAAGCAAAAAAATTAATGACCCTCAGACAAATACAACCCAACAACAAAGAATGTGAAACATCAATGCAGAGTTCTTATTCAAAGGGAAGAATAACAAATTTCCTCATTTTCTTTAGCTCATGTCATTTCAATATATATACACATATATAAAAAAACAAAGCAGTACAAGACACAAATTATGCTAGGTGAACAAGATTTTCAGTAGCATTTAAACTAGTCCATTTGACAGTGATAAATCATCATTTGCTAAACTCTTGCTCAATCACATATTAGTCCACCTAGTTTCCTATATTGTTTTTTAAATATGAACCAAGATCTGACATCTTGAGTCGAGCCAAAGTTTTGTTCTCTAGTCGGTTCAAGATAGTGCTGAGGATAAAGGGGAAGGAGAAGAATGTCAATGTCAGAGGAAGAGGAACTAGAGTAGGAGAAGAGAAGCTCATCTGTCAATCTAGGGTTTTGTGCAGAGGAGCCAATGCAAAGGGAGGAGGAGAAAGCATCTGTGAGATTGAGATCACAATGTAGAAGGTGCTTGCGAGATGGAAAAAGAGATTCTGCAATACACCAATGGGGAGGAGGTTGTTTCAATGTAGAGACCACAATGTTGAAGGTTCTCACGAGGCAAATCATGATACAAAGGAGGTCATTCTAATGTGGAGATTGTGATGCGGAGGAACTCATGATGCCGAAGGTTCTCGTGAGAGATCACGACACAAAGGAGATTGCAATAATGAAGATTCTCATGAGACAACGAAGTGATAGCAATGTTGAAGGTGCTTGCAAGTGTCAAGCTGTTCCATCAGGTGACCAGTGAGCAAAATGAAATGTTTTCCCATGTCAACCAGAATGGATGAGACATAAACCTTGCTACGGCAAGCATTAGTGCAAAAAGATTGCAGCAATCATATGGAATTAGCAAATCACTAGCCTAGAATGTGAACGTGATCCATCCACATCCAGTAGAACTTTAGTTGGCGACTAAGATGCCCCCGGGGCTATGGTGCAGCGGTAGGGTGACTAGTTGCTATACCAGGCATCCACGGTTCGATCCCTAGCTACGGCGTATTTTGCAGGAATTTTTCCTCCAAATGAAACACGAACCCTGGGACGCTGGGCTTCTAGACCGCCCACAGCGAGCGCTTCCCGATTAACCTTGGTGACCGGTGGGAAACTTAGTGGGGTCGGGCCAGTCACCCCAGGTTCGTCTGCTACCTGGTCCAACATTAGTTGGTGACTAAGATATTCACCATTTCACTATGTTTATCTCCCACATGTTACATTTCCTTTTACCCCCTCAAACATCTCCTTGTCTATAATATGTTTAGGAGTCTAATCTTACTATCTAAAAAAATTTTGGGCATCATCCTTGGATGGATCCGACTTGATAATAACAGAAATTTCCTGGATATTGACTAACAGCAGACTGAAAATTAACTAGTGTATATCATTGATATGACTATGAGATTAATGGTGTAACTTAAATTACGTGTTCCCTTTTATATTTATTTAATTGTGCAATTCATGGTACATCTGTCTGTTCCCTTCTATTTTATTGATTGATGACTTGAATTTACACCATCTATCCAATTATCACTCCAAAAGAATGGCCTCCTCCAATGACAAATTGTGATAGTACAATTGTTGTCACAAATTGTGATGACCTTGCAATAGGCCAAAAGGTAGTCGCATAAGTCATCTACTTGTGTTTGCTTTTTGCAACAACTTAAAAGGTGTTGCCAAAAATTAGTCACCTCCTCCAGCAAACCAATGGCTTATCCTTCCCTTAACCACTAGCTTTATTTGTTGTCATGGCATCATACTCCTTTGAGATTAGCATTTTTATTTTTTTTTTACACGTGAGATGAGTCATTGTGTTTGTTATGTACAACAACAACGAATAGCCTAATAACTATATGCTTGTAAGAATGAAGATTTTAAAAAGTATGCATAGCCAAGAAAAAGATCAAGAAAGCACTGAGTGAAGACAAGAACGAAGCTTTTGAACACTTGTATTGACAACTTAGTACAAAAGAAGAAGAGAATAGTTATAGCTAGAGATAAGAAAATAATAAGGGAGCTTACTCAAATAGGATGGATTGAAGATGAATCCAATAAAATACTAATAAAGGATGAGGAAATAAAAGAATGATGGAAGAGGTCTACGTTTTAATGAAAGTTTAAGTGACCATCTCATCGAGAAACTTAAGTAGATCAGAGAAGTTTTTCATCGGGGACTTTAAATTTTAGAGGTAGAATAGGGCATTAAATGGGAAGAAAAATAGGGAGCAGTTGGACCCAATCATATTCCAATAGAGGTATGAAAATATCTAAAGAAATAGGGTATTGAATGGTTGATGAAATTAATTAATTTAATATTGAAAAGGAAGAAAAAAAATCAGTAGAGGATAAGTGTTAGTCATCCTACATAAAAACAAAACAGATGTATAAAATTATATGAATTACAGGAACATCAAGTTAATGAGTCATACTATAAAACTTTAAAAAAAGAGTAAAAGGAAAGTCCGATGCATGAAACTCCTGCCAATGTGAGATCTCGAAGAAGGGTTGGGTCACATTGGGTCAATTTACGTAGTCTTACTATGCATTTTCGCAAGAGATTGCTTTTGCGACTCAAACCCGTAACCTCAAGGTCGCATGACAGCAACTTTATCTTTGCACCAAGGCTCCCTTTCTAAAATTTTAAAAATGAGTAATAAAAAAAAAACCAAGGTGATCGAAAATCAATTTGGATACATAACCAAAAGATTGACGATAAAAGCTACACATTCTTCTCAAACAACTAATTAAAAAGTATAAAGAAAAGAAGCAAGACTTGTACATAATATTCACTAACCTAGACAAAATTTATGACAGTTTCCTAAGGAATATGGAGAATTCAAGTTAACATAGTGTATATTGAAATAATTAAGAATATGTATGAGGATGTAATGACAAGAGTGAAGATTTCAGACGAATTAATAAGTTATATCAAGGATCAACTCTAAGTCGATACTTTTTTACACTAATTATGGACGAACTCACTAGACACATCCAAGACACATTACTATGATGCATGTTATTTATAGTATTTTGATCAATGAGACACATAAACGAGTAAATGCTAAGCTTGAATTTTGGTAGGCAACATGGGAGGTAAAATATTTTAGACTTAGTAGAGTAAAAATAAAATATATAAAATTTAAATTTAGTATTAGACATAGCTAAATAATTGTTAAACTAGAAGATTATGAGTTACCTATAACTAAGAGCTTTAAATATCTAGGATTATTTTTGTAAATAGATGGAAGGGTTCATAGAGATGTTTTTTATAGGATACTAGTATAGTTAAAATGGAGGAGGGTGTCACATGTTTTTTATGATCAAAAAGTACCTCTATTTTTGTAAATAGATGGAGGGGTTGATAGAGATTTTTTTTTATAGGATACAAGCAATATAATTAAAATGGACGAGGGTGTTATTTATAGGAGGGTGCCACGTGTTCTTTATGATCATAAAATACCTCTATTTTTGTAAATAGATGGAGGGGTTGATAGAAATGTTTTTTATAGGATACAAGCAATATAGTTAAAATGGAGGGTGTCAAATGTTCTTTATGATCATAAAGTACCTCTAAAGCTTAAAGAAAAATTTTACAAACGGTAATCAAATCTACTAATATTATATGAAGTTGAATATTGGGCTATGAAAAATGCCTACAAGTGATAGAGATGAGGATATTAAGGCAGATATGCAAACATATGAGGATGGATAGATAAGAAATGAGAACATTCAGAGAGAGAGAGAGAGAGAGAGAGAGAGAGAGTTAAGGTGGTACTGATTGAGTCAAAACTTTGAGGGACACGTTTAAAATGCTAAGATAAATATTTATGCATCGAATAAATGCCCTAGTTAAACAATTCAAGGCTAGATAAATATACACATTAATAAAGAGAAAACCAAAAAAGACTTAGTAATAATAAAATAGAATAAAACTTTTAAATATAATGATTAGGGATAGCAATGGGTCAGGTTCGGGTCGGATTCTATATCCTCCATCCTCATACCCATCGGGTATTGGATATCCATCTGAATACCCATACCCATTAAAGGATCGGATATCGTGTATACTAATCATTTTTCTTCATTCCTTCCAACTATATCATTCAATAAAAGTACATTAGAATTAACATCACATTTAAAAAATATATATCTATAATTTTAAAAATAGATTAAACATCTATATAATATATTCCTAATATCAACACAAATTGTTAGTGGGTTTTGGGAAAAAATCTTTGATGTATATATATTTTTTTTATTTAATCAGGTATTCGGGTCGAATATCGGATATTGGTAGTCCCTCAATATCCTCCTCCATTCGGATCGAATATAGGATTCTCTATCGAATTCGGAGGAAATTGTCATCCCTAATAATGATGATATAGTAGGGGATCAAGTCAAATGGCAAGATAAAATTCTTTTAAATATAACGATGATATAGTAGCGGATTGAGTCTAATTGCATAGGAGGATTCATATAGCCGACTTCACTTGATGAGATAAAGACTTGATTGTTATTGTCTGTTATGTATGATTTTCAATTTGTTTTTGTTGATGTATAAGTCATTTTATAATTTCATTTTTTTGGATAAATAAAAATATATTAAATCTAAAGAAAAAGAGGTACAAACTAGATTAAGCAAGCCCAATCACCAACATCAACCGTCCCATATATCTAATGGGAAGCCATCAGACACTTATCCCAATCAAACCACTAATCCCTGCGAAGTACTTATGTTTGACGCAACGTTAGATCAAAGTATAATCCTAAAGACCGATATACATAAGTTTGCCTGAAGATCTTCTCAATATCTAATTGCCCCTCTCCAAAGAAAGTACTATTCCTCGCTTGCCAAACATAATGAATCATGGAAGACAAGGTCATGTTAATGTTTTATGTTGACATATATAATTATTTGTGTTATTTTTCTAGCAATGTGGAAAATTAAAAAGTCAACTTTAAAGCTTAAACTCTCTCTGGGATTAAGCTTGTATCATCCAAATAATCAATCAAGATTACTTTTTTTTGGGAATTGTATAACTTTTGTAAGAAATTAATGCTGACATGATACCTTGAACTACCTGTGTGTGTTAGACTGCTTATGATTATAGATTTTGATACTGATATTTTTGTTTCTATTGTTAGTATTTATTGACGGAACTTTGACAGTCTCTAATTTGTTCTCCAAACATGTGTCTAGGTAATTTGAATATTTCAAGGATGGTAGTGACATGTTGCTGAAATGTTTTAACTCCAAACACTAGGAGTAAGACAAACACTATGAATAAGACACAAAAGAGTATAAAAATGATAAATCCTGAATGTGATGAAACCAGTTAATGAGCCCCCTACCCTATCGTTAGCCTTTAACATACAATTTCCTATAACTATTATATTTTAAAACCTGTGTAGAGTTGTTATGGAAGTCCAAAATACATGGAATATTAAGTGAGAAGTGCTAGAAAAGTTATGCAATTGGTTATGAAAGTCTAAAAGACATCAAATAATAAGTGAGGAAGTGCTAGATGGGCAATGCGAACAAGAATGAGTTTAAAGAATTATATATATATATTCAATTGCAATGGAATCATGAAAACACAGGTTATAATATATAGAGGTTGTCTATCAAATTTCATATACATGCATTTTCAAACAGAAAGAAGACTATCAACAAAAGTCCACATCAAAGATGTGATGTACGATGAAAATATATATGGTGTTTTAGGGGTAGAGGAGATGATTGATTAAGTTAGAAAATATAGGGGATGTTGTCTCATAATCTTGTTTCATTTCCAAGATGATGAAGTTGGAAAAAATAACACTAAGGAAGATGGAATAAACAATTCATTCTATGGTTTAAAATCTCATGTGATGCCAAAACTTTAGCCCATGATAAAATGCTGTCTCATGCCAACGCAGCACATATTAGCATGCTCTCAAGTGTACTGAGATAAATCTAAATAAGTTCAAATCCTATAATTCTCATCCACTTAACATTTTATTTTCACATATGAGTGTATACCAATTTAGATGTCTTTTGAATTGAAAATTTAAAGCAATAAATTATAAAATATTATAAGTAACCAGTCAATTGATTACTCTGTTAATGCAAAAATGACGTGTGCATTCAATGGAAACAATGTATAAATTATCACTTCTCACAGGAGCTTTAGTCCTAACCAGAGAAGTACAATGTTAGCGTGGTGCTATACATATACTTGCACACTTCAAAAAGCATTGAAGTATCTCGAAATAAATTTACATAAATTTGACTCCTTTATTATTTTATTTATTTTAAAAAGAAGACTGTTATTAGATAATCGATTGATTAAAATTTTATTTTACATATCACACATTCATAATTTCCACATGTTTATAACATATCAAAGATAAATTGAGATAGGTTTCACTTAATTTAATCTTCTTCTACTTAAATTATTTGAGACTAGGTGCTTTAAATAATTAAATTAAAAATGAATTTTATTCAACTTGTACTTTAATGTATATATAGATTAATTCATAGACATTTCACAACTATAATCTTCTTCCACTTAAGTTCAGTTATACAAATAAAATTAGATTGGATAATCAATAAAATTAGAATTTTGAAGAACTGAGTAGAAGAATAAACCTTGCTAGATTCATCTTGATTCTTGATGCGTACAGAGGCATGCCAAGTCACTCCTAAGTATTGATAGGGCAGGGAAGCAATGCTCTCACGTGATCCCATTCTACTAAATTGTTTTAAAATATTTAGCAAAGGATATAAGTTTAGTTTTAACTGTATTTCAAATATTAGATGCAGGACTTGGTATAGTACACATGAGTTTGCAAAGTTGTGTGGCTCGATTGGGCCAAGTAAATTTATGATCAATGGTTCAAAGGCCTAGGAGTATAAGAGTTTTAGAGGAGCTTGGATTCTAGGCAAGGCGCATTGAGTGATTGCAGATGTGGATGTGGATGTGGATGTGAAGCTCATGTGTGCAATGGCTCAGATCCTTGGTACGAGGTACGAGGTGCACTCAAAAGCACGGAGAATTAGATGGCATAGAGCAAGTTCAAAAAGTTTAGCGCATCTAATGAATTGGAGATTTAGAAAGGTTGACCCTAGGACAATGCAACAAGGTGGACCCAGAGGCAAGGAGGATTAGATGGCACTAAACAAGATCAGGGAGCATAGTCTATTTAATAGATCAAAGATTTGGATAGTCATACTCTAAGACGAGCACAGAGTGATCAAAGATGTGGAGACATGAGAGTGAGAGAGAGAGAGAGAGAGAGAGATTATATTAGTGACGATTAATCTTGGAGATGGTGTTTACACAAGTGAAGAGGAGGGGTCTAGTGCCACAAAAGTGATAATGAAGTCAACTCATTGATGAACTTTTCAATACTATTGTTAATTTATCTGATTCTTTAATTAGTGATAAGGGCAAAACATGAAGCTTAAGAAGAATTAAAGCAATTGATCAATCTCAAGTTAAGGAACTTAAGATTGAAATAAAACAAATCTAAAATCACAAATAGATGATTTGAAAAAGGCTTTAGAGAAATTCTCCATGGTACAAAGAAGTACCTACTAAACACAATTAGACCCATATCCCTTCTTACTCAAGATTAGGTTAGGGTGCACCAATAAGTGAGGAAGATTGGTGAATTCACCCAGTGACTAGGGTTGATCTGTACCCATACTAAATAAATGATTCATGTATGTTTGCAATTGAATAAGATGGACAATTAGGGATTAATATGTTTCTCATACTATTGGGTTATCTATACTACGTATGTCATGTATATATGTCATACAATATATCTTGAGTGTCTATATATAGATATGAAATTATAGTAATGTATATGCTACTTCAACCCCTTAGATGATTCCATATGTTCCTACAATATCCACCATCCATTTTCCTTTTACACTGGATAGGAGACTACTATTGGGATATCATATGAATGGTATCTAGAAATAAGTTCTTGCTCACATGTTGAACTGTGCATGAGACTTATTTTAGCCTAGGGTTTTACCAATCCATTGAGCACCTCTTTGCAATTGCTTTCATCATAGTTAGTGAACATGCTCAAGATAGTCCAAAAGTTGCACAATCAAACACTAAAATTAGATCGTTGAGTGTCAAAGTCGGTTTATTGTGTTGTTCGACACCTCTAATATAGTACCTCCAACCTGAATGCAATCACTTCCAATTGAAGCTATATGACTGACCGGCCACACCCCACTATTGTTGATCCTGTCGACAAGCGAAGATCGGTTCTCGCTCGGATGACTCGGTCTGACCAAGACGACCCGGTCTGCTGTAACACGGGGGTCGGAGTCGGGCTCGAATAAGGATATGGCCCAAGTCACTCGGCTCGGACCGAAATGGAGCTCACAAAGTAGTGGTGTGGTTGCAAAGTGGCAGCAATCCTTTTCCTGGAGCCCCAAGGGGGTTTATATAGGGGGAGGAAAGCCCTCTGCCATGTCAGAGATGTCTTGTCTCATTAAGGATGAGTCAGGTGGCAGACTGAACCTGTGGCAGCTTTACTGACCCTGTGAGACTGCCACAGCCGCCTGACACCCTGTCTGAACTGCCTCTTCTGATTCTCATTAACACTAGGCGGCTTTGTCAAGTGGTTGTGTCAGGTGATGATTATGTCAGAAGTGTGCTACCTTATTATTGCAGAGGGGATCCCCTAATCGCTCGGTCGGCTCGCCATGACCCGTAATTCAGGTCGGTCGGGCAAGTTCGGGTCCTAAGCCTCTGCACGTGGGGCGAACTCAGGGCGCTCGGCTAGAGACACCTGAGCTGAGTGGCCGACTTCGGGTGACTGACCCGAGCGGCCAACCCCGAATGGCCGACCCCGGGTGGTCAGCCCCGAGTAGCTAACCTCAGGCGACTGACCCGAGTGGTCGGCTCCGAGTAGCTAACCTCGGGCGACTGACCCGAGGGGCCGACCCCGAGTGGCCGACGCCGAGTGGTCGGCCCCGAGTAGCTAACCTCGAGCGACTGACCCGAGTGGCCGACCCCGAGTGGTCGGCCCCGAGTAGCTGACCTCGGGCGACTGTGATTCCGACCATCTGAGCCTGAACCGAGGCCTTATTTGCCTTGACCTCCCTTCTTTCTGCTGAACCTCAGGCCCTGCTCATAAGATCGGGTACAACCCTACTTAGTCTTTCCCGATCCGGGTCACACTCAATCGAACCCAACCGGGCCTCCGATGATGTCGGAGGCTCCCAGTCGGGAGGCAACACGTGGCCTTGCATTAATGGGTGATTTGACAGAGGATTTGGCATTTAAAGGAGAAGATTAGGAGTGCAAGGCGACGCTCGGGAATGCGAAGAGGAGTTCGGCCGACCGGGCCAGGAGCCTAGTCAGTCGGACTATGAGCCTCCTTCGACTAGACTTGAAGGGGAGGCTTGTGATCCGGTCGAGTGGTTTTCGGAGAAGGATCGGAGGCCCGGTCGGGTTCGATTGGGTGTAACCCGGATCGGGAAAGACTAAGCAGGGTTGTACCCCATCTTATGAGCAGGGCCTGAGGCTCAGCAGAAAGAAGGGAGGTCAAGGCAAATAAGGCCTCGGTTCAGGCTCAGATGGTCGGAATCACAGTCGCCCGAGGTCAGCTACTCGGGGCCGACCACTCGGGGTCGGCCACTCGGGTCAGTCGCCCGAGGTTAGCTACTCGGGGCCGACCACTCGGCGTCGGCCACTCGAGGTCGGCCCCTCGGGTCAGTCGCCCGAGGTTAGCTACTCGGAGCCGACCACTCGGGGTCGGCCACTCGGGTCAGTCGCCCGAGGTTAGCTACTCGGGGCTGACCACCCGGGGTCGGCCATTCGGGGTTGGCCGCTCGGGTCAGTCACCCGAAGTCGGCCACTCAGTTCGGGTGTCTCTAGCCGAGCGCCCTGAGTTCGCCCCACGTGCAGAGGCTTAGGACCCGAACTTGCCCGACCGACCTGAATTACGGGTCATGGCGAGCCGACCGAGCAATTAGGGGATCCCCTCTGCAATAATAAGGTAGCACACTTCTGACATAATCATCACCTGACACAACCACCTGACAAAGCCGCCTAGTGTTAATGAGAATCAGAAGAGGCAGTTCAGACAGGGTGTCAGGCGGCTGTGGCAGTCTCACAGGGTCAGTAAAGCTGCCACAGGTTCAGTCTGCCACCTGACTCATCCTTAATGAGACAGGACATCTCTGACATGGCAGAGGGTTTTCCTCCTCCTATATAAACCCCCTTGGGGCTCCAGGAAAAGGATTGCTACCACTTTGCAACCACACCACTACTTTGTGAGCTCCATTTCGGTCCGAGCCGAGTGACTTGGGCCATATCCTTATTCGAGCCCGACCCCGACCCCCGTGTTACAACAGACCGGGTCGTCTTGGTCAGACCGAGTCATCCGAGCGAGAACCGATCTTCGCTTGTCGACAGGATCAATTGTCAACCTAAAGATTGGCCATTCAAACTATTGTGTTTAATGTATTAGTGTATCTGATTGTTTGAGTTGTTAAAATATTATTGTGAGAATGAATATATATGTTATGTAAATCTTGGTGCAGTCGTGGCATGAGTGGTGACCTTGGATTTGATATTTAGGTAAAAAAATTTATAATTGATATGTGTGTTTGAGTGCATTGGAGGTTTATGGAGATCGGAGAAGGTTACATGAGGTAACCGAAGGACTGCTAGAAATATTGGGGTGGTATTGTAGCAACTTTGGAGGATAACTTGGCAAGGCCAAATTGACAGCTCGGTGACTCAATGTCCATAAAGATGTGAGAAGGATGGCATGGATCATCCAAGGAGTCATAGGGTGAGGAGCATCAATGGCAGTGTTGACGACAACCGATGGAGACACTATATAGATGAAGCATGAAAGATGACATGTGGAACAAGTCGGGAGCTTAGTGCATCCAAGGGATAAGTAACCTAAAGGAAGATGCTATGGCGCAAGCTGCATAGATAAGACTTGGGTGGTGAGCTATGAGAATTGAGTGACCTGGAGAGGAAAACTCAACTTAGGCAAGAGACTGAATCATTAGGATGATTGGTCGGGTTCTAATCCACTAGAATTGAATCAGTTGAAAAAAGAGTTGATTGAGGAGCTTTTTTGTTTGTGGCTCAGTAGACTATGTAAATGACTATCAATTAATATTGAGATCTAGTTGAGTGATGCTACAATAAGAAAGCAAGGAGTCATTGATCGGACAAAGTTGTGCTATAATGGTCAATGACCTAAGAGCTACTATAGAGACAGTGATGTGAGAATCTACTCGATTCAAGTAATCATTAGCAAACTCAACCAAAGGCGATCAAATAAGGCAGCGACTCTAGCAGTCAATTAATCAGCGAGAGATCAGCTCAACAAGAAGTGAAGATGAAGAAGATCTGAAAGCTATAAATAAGGGGCTTGATAGAGACTTAAATCTTGACAAAATAGTGATTGGTTAGATCCTATTAGAAGCCTCTCCCTTGTATTTCTAGCCTCTTTGTAATCTCTTGCGTGTTGATCTTGTAAGAGGTTTCTCCACATCCGATATTTGACGAAAAAGCGAAAGATAGTGGCTTTCTGAAAGTTATCCATCAATGGATCATAGACTATGGAGTAGAAGCTTTCGGGGCAACCAAACCATATAAACACCTTATTATCAACTGTAAGTGGCTGCATTTGTGTTTATATTCATTTAACAGAACTAACTTATTGACCTTGCTAAGCTCGTAGCAATATTAGTGTTGAAATCACATTTGCAAGTACAATCACTATTCACCCCTTTCTAGTTCATTCAGTCATCTCAATTTACCAATCCCAAAAAGTAGTATTAAAACCTACTGACTTCGAAAGGCTTAACTACCAATCAAGCAACAAAGAAATAGCTAAAGATAGCATACAAATCTGCATCATATCATGAAGATTTCTTTTCTTAGAAAAGAATGGAGGATTTGTTCTAAATGGATTTCAAAATGGTACTTGCTATGAAGACAGGTCATGAAAAACCTAGAGATGAAGAAGAAAAAAAGAGTCGAGACAAAAAATTGGATAAGACTATAAATCAAGATTTACGAAACAAACAAGATTTTTGATTCACTAATCTCAGTGGTGCCCAAGAATATCTTGAATAAAATTGAGAATTGTGAGTATGCAAGAGATCTTTAAAGGATGATAGTGGACAATCATAAGAATTCTGAGAAGGAAGTCCATGAATGGGAAACCCAAGTCCTAGAAGAGAAAAGTAAAGGGGAAGTGGAGGGAATTGAACAAGGAATTCGAAGTCCAAGAACTGAAGAATTCAATAAGGACACTAGAACTTCTTTATTAGATGGGTAAGTGGGGAATCATACACCTCTTTAAGGTGTAAAGATGAGTCTAATCAAGTCGAAGATATAAGCTTTGAAGGACCTTCAAATACATCAACCAAAGTTCTTTGGTTGCTATCAAAAGGGGTGCTATAAGAACAAATGTTCATATATCAAGAAAGAGATCAAATCAATCTCTTAAATTTAGTAAATTGAATTTTCTATTAATCCAAGTTGTAGAAATATGAAAGAAAAGAAAACATTGTTTCACATGCTGGGAGAGAGGCCATTACCATACCAAATGCCTAAAGAAGAAAGTGATAAAGAAGAAAAAATGAAAGGAGTGGAAGAAGGGTGGCTCGGCTCCAAAGATAAAGGAGAAGGTAACTCCAAATTTCAAAATCTAAATGCCAATTCAAGAGTTATTTCTTATATTATAATTATGTGTATTTAGCTATGCAAAATTATTGGGAAACAACCACTTGCGGAACAGGTAAGGTTGTGTATAATAGATCCTTCCTGAAACCCCACATTAACAAGAGTCTCGTCCACCGAACTGTCTTTTTTTTTAGCTATGCAAAATTATGAGCTTAATAGTGTTGTAAATGACAACAAGTGGTGGCGGGGCGATCAATGACCGTCTACCTCCTCGACCGCTAGGCGGTTGATTTTTTTTTTTTACTATTTTAAAATTTGTTCCAATCAAAAGTAATAATTTTAATCAACTCCTAGCTATAATGGATAGGTTAACATTTCTTTCATGTTTACTTTTAATAAAATATATTAACTAAATATTTAAAAATAAAAAATAAAATATTTATATATATATTACATTAATGAGATAGTTTCATTAAATTTTAATTCTATTTAAATTATCCTAATTATAGTTAGGGGCGGATTAAAATTACTAACCCAAAATTTTTTAAATAAACTCTAATTTAAAAACCTAACTCCGACCCCTATTTAAGCCCACGACACTTCGGGTGCATCGCAGGATTGCGCGACGTGTTCGAATGCATTGTCGAGACCGCAAAACAAGTCCGGGCGGGTCACCAGGACAGCACAACCCGCTCGGACCCTTTGTCGGGACCGCATAGCGCATCTAGACTCATCGTCGGGCTAAGACAACGATTCTGGACCCGTCACTGGCTTAGGCGACATGTCCGGACCCATCACTCGTCGGGCCCAGACGACGCATCTGAATGCGTTGTGGTGGCAAAACAGCTACGACACGAGATTTCACTGCGATAATGGTGGCGGCGGTGGTGATTCTAGGGGAAAGAGGTGAGTTGCCACCCTGCCCGCCCATCGTCTCGCCTCTTTGACCACCTAAAGCATCGCCTATGGAGAAGGCGGTGCGGTTGATGCCTACCTCTCAGCCACCATTTAAAACATTAGGATTCATGATAATTATAGAACATTTCAAGATAGGACTACTTTGCTTAATGTTAGAAAAGTAGATTGGGAACCTAAACAAGCAACCCTAGGAGGAGACATATATACCACGAAATAGAAATGCTCACAAGAATGTCCAAGGGGCACATGACAATTCTAGGATTACAAAATTACAATGAGAAAATCAAGCTTTAAGGGAAAAACTTCAAAACTTGAGGATATAGAAAAGGCCCTTGAACGAATTACAAATAGATCTAAGGGTTTAGACTATAGCCCGTTGTCATCGTTAGAAGGGGGCGAATAGCAAGTCTTGTTTTTTGTCAATCTTGTGCTCGTCCATCGTCATTAGCACAACAAAAAATAGATAGATAAAAACACAACATCAAATTACAAGCACACAACACTTGAATTTTGCATGGTTTAGAAACCTCTAGGTTTCTAAACCACGTCCTAGAGTCCTATTGCAATCACCACTATCTTCTTCTAAAAGCGGAGAATCCTCTTACAAGGTTTGTTCTTATAAGAAACAGCAATAAGAATACAAATGATACAATAATAATGATGCAGTTAAATAAATTTTACAAAGGCTTGATAGCTTGATTGTTATAGTTGCCTTGGAATAATTTTACGGCCTTGAAATGCAGTAACACCATCTCTAGAACCACCCTAAATGAATCTCCAAAAGTCTCTTTATCCCTATGACGAACACGCAAATTTTTATCTTCACCACTATGAGTCGATTGTTTCAACACCATCAATCAACTGTTGTGTTAATGACAAATCCATATCTTCAGAATCCTCATTAATCACTTTCCAAACTATATGTAGTCCATCAGTCAACTATGCCTTCTAAAGTCATCTTCCCAAGCCAACTTCTAAACATTCTGGGATAACATTAGTCACTACAAAAGTTGACTCAAAATTTTTCTATGATGATATTATCATCTCTAGTTGACTGGGATAACATTAGTCGACTGCAGAAGTTGACTCAAAATTTTTCTATGATGATTTTATCATCTCTAATTGACTATAGTAGTCGATTCAAAATCTTTCTGTTCAATTTTAGACTGAACACTATTCATTCCGAAACTAATGTTCATATTGAAAATGTTGTTCATCATGCCAAGAGGTCCCGTGTCTCCGAGACTTCCTCATGTATCTAATACAGATCAACCTTGACCTTGACCTACCAAGACTTGGGAAGATGACCTTGACCTTGTATTGACCTACCAACACTTCTAACCTTGACAAAGCCTTTCTTGGAACCATCCTTGATCCTCCATGACTTGTTAGGACTTCCCCTCACATGCATAACATCCGGTTCTCGATTATCTGTTAGGACTTCCACTCACATGCCTAACATCGAGTCTTTTATGACCTATTAGGACTTTCATCACAACCAAGTGTCCAATCAATCATGATCTATTTGAACTTCTCCATTGTCAAGTATCCATTCAACCTTGGCCTATTTGACATCTCACTCAAACATCAAACATCTTGATCATACATCGAAACCCAATTTGAGCTTGGCCAACCTTGATCAGAGGTTGATTGCACCAACATAGACATGGTTTTAGGTAGGCAACAGCCAAAGCAAGATAAATCGGATTTGGGATATTGACCTTCATCAATAAGGGATGAGTTGCCATCCTATGTTAGGGTAACATATAATTATGGCACGAGTGAACCATCTAGGATGAACAATGCCAAGGAGACATTTGGACTTGCAAGGGTTACAAGAGATGGTATCTCTAATCAGATCCCTAAGAGACAAATTGGGTCTCATGGTCTTTGGATCCCAAGAAAGGGATGCCTAGGTTACTAGAAGTGCTTTAGGATGTGCCAACATTTTTTAGCATGAATAGAGAGAGCTTATCCTAGGAAATTGGCACATTTCGGGTGTCTTTCATGATGGGAATATAAGGAATGAGGGATCGATATGTTCAAGATGCATGAAATGGAATTGATTCGTATGAAATGTGAATAAACTGATGCGCTATTGGTGCATTTCAATTTGGGATTAAACTGATGCGCTATTGGTGCATTTCAATTTGGGATTGATAGATACAATGCATGGGAACCAAAACTAAAACTTGTTTAAATTATTTAACTAGTTTCGAAGAGTGTGTTTAATTAGGAAATTAGGATAAGTTTTAAAGAAAATCTATTTTTTCCAAGTAGATATGGATTAGACAAACATCTTCATAAACGTTTTTGATGAATTTCAAAAATTTAGCACAATTGAGACTTTTAGGTACCTAGTCGACTAAGGTTATTTTAAATCAACCAGACTTGAATAAGAGTCAATTGGGCCATGGTGGGACTCGACTAAAACAATATTGAAAGCAAGGTTTAAAATTTCGAGTCATGTCAAAGTTCCGAGTAATCATCGTAATGATACAATTTGGGTACTCTATTTTGTCATGCTGATACGATTTCGATATTTTTAAATATAAATATATTAATTAAAAAATATTTCTAGTAATATTTGATTGTTATGAACAAGGATTAAGTAGGTTTAGATTTAATTTGAATTTATTATAATAAATTTACAATTACATCAAATTTATATAATAAATTAATTTATAATAGTATATTTTATAAGATTAGAAATTATATTATGCTTAATTTTTTTATTTTTCGAAGAATTTATTGCCTCATGGTTTTTCCTCTATTTACCTCATAAATAGATGGAGGGAAAAAAATCTTTTAAAAGTTTTTATTTTTCTTATTTATCAAGTGGACCGAGGAAAAAAACAGTCATGCTTAAAGAGGTTTTTCTCTCGATCCATCCTTGTAGATGATGAAAAAAGGACGAAAAAAAAGAAAAAAGTTCAATTATATATAATTCTTTCCACCATACTATCTAGGTAAGAGGACTGATGACGGAAAAAAAATAACGATGTAGAAGGAAAAACTAATGATGTAGGAGAAAAAAAAATTAATAGAAGGGAAAAAAATTAAGAAAACTAATAGGATAAGAATTTAAGATAGGAAAAAAATATTATTTAAAAAAAAACTCTACGGACCTCAAGGGGCCTTTGGAGTATGATGTAAGAGGAAAAAACTTGATGGAATAGAAATAAACGGATACAAATTTAGGATATGAAAAATAATTACTATTTAAAAAAATAAAATTAAAATTAAAAAAAAAAATCATAAACCTCGCAGGGCACCACAATTTCATAAGTTCTAATGAGGTTCGCAGAACTGCCATGAGGTTCGCAGCTTCCTCCGCGCTTGCAAGGTCGCGGAGGGTCGCATCTACTTTCGGACCTTGCGGAGGCCACTACAAGGTCATGGAGCATCGTGACTGCTTTCATGACCTCGCCGCAGGAGCCGTCATGAGGTCGTAGAGTCACAGTTGCATCTGATCTATGACCCCGCAAAGGCCACCACGAGATCGTAGAGGGGCACGGCTGCTTATGCGACCTCACGAAAATATCATGAGCCATTAACCTGTGTCATGCTATGATGGTCTGTAAGCGTGTTTTGGTCTTATTTAGCATCATTTGTTGCATTTCATTAGTATATTTTGTGTAAACTCATTATATTTTCATTCGTTTTATCTTTTTAGTTTGGATTTGTTACATTACACTAGTATATTTTGTGTAAACTTCTTGCATTTTATTTGTTTTATCTTTTAAGTTTGGATGACTGTGTTTTATGCTTTATATTGACAAGTGAAAATCTTCGCATTAAAGCAAGCTTGGAGAGGCAAAATCCGAGAAAATACATCGCGGACCACGGCCAACCAGTGGTAGCCACCACAATAGTGGATCATCCAGGAAATTAGATTTAGAGTTGGAGCATCGATAGGGACAAGCAGTATGTACCCCAGCCATGGTCCCTACTGACCAAAGAGGAGAACCAACACAACACGATTCATGGCCAGCCCGTGGAACGCACCACGATCATGGATCATTAGGGTTTCAAGATAGCGCCGCCCTATTTTTTAAGAAAGATTATTAGTGTTTTCCCTAATTTTTAGAAAACCTTGTTAGGGTCTGGTCATGGATCGTTAGGCTTTAAAGACAACACCACCCTATTTTTTAAGTAATTCTATTAGGGTTTTCCCTAATTTTTAGAAAACCTTATTAGGGTTCTGAAACTATAAAAGGAAGCAAGGGGCAACAGATTAGAGACATCTAGTGGCAGGAGATCAAAGAGAAGTTATTTCCAAGACGTCCAAGGAGCCAAGAGATTTGCAAGCATCAAGGAACGCATGGAGATCTTCTAGAGACTTTGAACAAACTTCTACAATCGAATTCCTTCTATCCCTTGTGCTTATTTTAGAGATTGTAGAATGCATTATTGATATCTATGGCTTTATCTTCGACATTATGAGTAGTCTCCTTATTCTAAGATTAGAGTAGCCCGATGATATGTTGGCATTGAACATGTGATTTCTTTCTCTTATTAATATCATGATTACCTTTGATTCAGTTTTAGCGTGCACAACAAAATGTTAGCAATTGTGAATATATTAGCGTATGTTTGCAATTACTAGAGATTGAGGGACGAATTAAGGGGTGAACCTTAGTCTCGGATCTATAGAACTGAACTTGAGTTTTTTATAAAGTAGTTCAATTTCTCGAGGATAACATTGATTGTCACAGAGCTTAATGGGTTTAGCTTGATCCTATTACCATGAGAATAGGAGTTATGTCTGGATAAACATGTATTTCAAGAGGAAACATTGATTACCCAAAGATAAATCACCTTCAAGAGTAATCTGACATTGTGATAGAAGGGACCATATATAATTTGTCAATACTGATCGCAGTGAAATCAAAACCCAGTACTCTTAGTTTAGCTGAGTTTCTTATTAGAGCTAATTACTCACTTCAATTTCGTCTAGATAGCTTATTTTGCACATAACTGGTATTCAACAACACAACACCATAGGATAATATTTTTAGTTCTTGACGATGATTGTGCACTTGCGGGTTAGCATGCATTAGAGCATAATGATAAATTTCGCTCGTGCCAACCAGCATTGCTCGAAATTGTATAACGATGGTTGAAAGGTTAAATTAGCACATTCAGCTTTGGGAATGGTATGGGAACTTGATATTCATGTTGGGCGTCTATTAGGGGACCTTGAATACAAGTTAAAGATCTATATAGATGCTTGATGAGACCAATAATTAGGAGACAGTGCATCTTTTTTATGAATGGCAAAGGGGAGAGAAGAGAGAAAAAGTATAAGTGAAAATTTAGAAATGAGAGAAGAGGGAACCTATGTTGAGTATTAGAAAGACTGAAATTAAAAGGAAATGAGAGAAGGTTATGGGAACCTCTTCTCTAATGATGAATTTAAAAAAAAAAAATACCTCTAAAAGAAGCCAAAGTGAAGGAGGAGCCTAGGACTATGTCCTGTTTGCATGATGTGCATTAAATTAGTTTTCCTAAAGTGGATTGTCAGGGAACTGCTAGTAGTTATGCCCCGAGTGATCCTATTCAATCTTGGATTCAGATGTCTGGACAAAGGATTTAAGTTGGGTCTTGCCTTATATTTGATATGTGTTTGAATGTGCAGGGACTTATAAGAGCATAAGAGCATATATGGAGAAGGGAGAGCTGATGATTCGGCAAGGTCGAGGTTATATTGATGATGTCTTGGCATAGTTAAGGTGACACTCTAAGTAACTTAGAGGACCATAGAGATCGGAGAAGGTTATATAAGGTGACTAAGGGTATGCACTGAGGTTGTGTTAGACCATGACTTGGCGCTGCCTAATTGACAACTCAGTAGCTTGAGGTCTATAGAGACAAGAAAAGGATGGCATGGGGCATCCCAAGGACTAAGGACTAGGAGCATCGTAGACAATGTTAACAGCAGCCAATAGAAGCACACTACGTAGGTAAAGCATTAAGGATGAAATATAGAGTGAGCGAGAGCTCGATTTATCTAAGGGACTAGTAAGCAGACAAGAGATAGTCATGAGAACATGTCAAGCTCTCAGCTCGTCTAAGGGATGAGTAACCAGACAAGAGACAACCATAGGGCGACATCAAGCTGCAAAGGTAAAACTCTAATGGTTAGTTATGAGAGTTGATTGACCTATACGTATGGGACAAGGGTAGAACTCAACTTAGGCATGAGACTCGATCATTAGAATGCTCAGAGTCGAATTTTAATCAACTTTAATTGACTAATGAGCTGAATTGCCTAATCATTCAACTAACCTAAGGAACCAACAAACATAATTCTAATATTTTTTTATCATTTTAAATATGTATTATTTAAATTAATATTTAAATAAATAAATATGTATATAATTATTATATATAAAGTAGTGTTTTGTATTAATTTATATACTTATTAGAAATTATAGATAATATTTTTTATCTTAACATCAATTTGAAATTTAAATCCATTAATATTAATTTTTAAGACATTAATTTTTTTTTACTTTTAGGATTTTTTTCCCAAAATATATGAAACATTACATTTATTATAGAATATCTCTACTTGATATGCGCTTGAATATTAAGGTATTAAGTAAGGTAATATATTATAATGTATTAATTTTAATTCAAGTTATTGGTAAATCAATTTTCTTTAAAGAAAATTATATTTAATTATTTTTTTCTAACAATATTAAGTTGCTCAATAATTACAAATTTATATAAATTAATATACAACTTATTTTTAAATTATACACATTAAACATATTTATCTAATAATTACTATATACAAATAAAAAAATACGAAACTTTATCGGCACGGTACGATACGATACCGAAACCGTATCGTTCCGGTTGGGGACCGAAACTTCGGCACGGGTCGAGATTTTAAACCTTGTTTTAAACCATGCATGATAGCACTTGTTACTATAAAAAAATAATCAACTTAGAGATAAAAAAAACAAAAATACACAATGCTCTTTACTACAACAATAAAGAATGTCATCTCATCCAAGCTTAATTTACTATTTATTTGGGGAAAAAACCATCTCGACAAAAATTAATCAGCGCCTCACCTGATATGGTTACTGTTCCTTGAGCCTCTTCTCAGCTTCTTCAAGTTCCTTAATCTCCTTGTGATATTGGCAAATCCGGAAGATACACCTGCAAATAAAAATTATCAATACAATTTCAGGAATGCTTCCTACATATCCAAGGTGATAAGATATTTCATACCAATAAAGAAGACATGCTGAAATACAGAGAAGGACGTTCCTCTGCGCTTTAAATATCTGCACAAGCGCGAAACCATGCCATTGTTATTTATCATGCCGCAATACAAATTAAAAAACCTCTTTCCTCAGATAAATTAACCAAATCAAAGTACTCAACCTCCAATTACATATCAATGAAGAAACCAAGGATTCCTCTATCTCGGCTGATGGCAGCCATAGCCTCAAAAATTCTACAGCGTATCAACAAAGAAACCTAGGATTATTCTAGCTCAGATTATTCTATCTGAGCTGATGGCAGCCCTTGCCATTGTTGTGAGTTACAAGGGTAGTTAGGTTTTCCTATTTTTTGTATCATTAGGGTTTGGAAGTTATATAAGTCTTGTAAAGGATCTCGGTTTAATGCATCAAAGTTTTACAACATGGTATATCAGAGCAAAGTTTAGCAAAACCCTAAATTTCTTTTCTTTCCTTTTATTTTTTCTCTTTCTCCCACACGACGCCGCCCGCGCCGTCATCTTCCTTCCTCCCACGCGATGTTGTCATCTTCTCTCTGCTCCTCCAAACCACGCGACGGCCGTACATCCTTCGCCGACCAAGCATCAACCTTTGGCGGGCTGATTTCCCACCGCTCAAGGCCGACGAGATCCGACCCCGCGCTCTGGCCGTTCACACTCGCGGTTCCCCCCGATGGCTTCTTCCCCTCGACACGGACACGCGAGTTGCAAAGATCAATACCTCAGATAGCCCGACTTCAGGTAGTCGTTCTTCATTCCAAATCAGGGAAGTCGTCGGATAATCATTGTCCGCTACACGCGACAATTAAGGCCTTAATGATCGCAACAGCAGTTACCTAAAAGTTATCATGTACCCGACGATTAAGGAACGTGGAGGAGAACGTGGAGACACGTGTGACCAAGCCCTTAGGTATATAAAGTGCTTCGGCACCCAGGTAAAAAGGGGTGAGCTTTCCGAACCTAAGACAATTATACTTCCTCGTTGTCCTCCTGAGATAACTGTGATTTCTGACTTGAGTGTTGGAATGGGCTCCGCCCGAAAACCTTTCGGTGTGTTCCCATTAATGCTCGTGTTGATCTCGGAGGGCGCGATCGTCTTCTCTTCGTCGCCATCCTGGTGGGTTGCACCTCGGTGACTCGCCATCCGCGTCGATTCCTTTCCGGAACAAGTATATCAGCTCATCTCGATAGAGACCCACCATTGTCAAGTAATGGGACCTTATGAAGATTTGGGTGTAATTAAAGTGTGGTTTAGATGCTTAGATTTTAAAGACAACTTGTATGGACACTCCATTTTTGTAGCTGCCACTACCGTTACATTTTTATAAAATTTATATCCACACTTTATCGAAGTATAGAAGATGTTAATGGGTTTCCACATATCACAGTTTGAAATACCGCTCTGTGCCGCTCGGCACGGGCAGTTTTTACCGTTCCACACACGGAGCGAAACCGGCTCGCCGACGGCACACAATTTTGACGTCTTGGAGGCGTCGCCTGAAGCGTCGTAGGACGCTTACAGCGACACCAGAGGCGTCGCCGAAGGCTTCCAACGGTGCCGGAAGCTTCCGCAGGTGTCGAAGGCCTCGCAGGGCGCCGCCGGCGCTCCGGCGGCGATCCGGCGACGCTGGAAGCTTCTGCAGGCACCAGAGGCCTCGCAGGGCGCTGCCGACGCCTGCAGCATCGCGGTCGCAGGACGCTTCCAGCGGCGCCAAAGGCATCACCGGAAATTTCTACAGGCGCCAGAGACCTCACAAGGCGCCGGAGGCCTGCAGCGGTCGTGACTGCCCGCGATTTCAATTTTTTTAATTTAATTAATTTAAACAATTCCTTTTATAAACCCTAAATTTATTAATTAATATTCTAAATTCATTTTACAGCTTAAATTTTATTTAAAATTTCTATAAAAAATAAAAATTTTAAAATATATATAAATTTTTTTAAATCTAAAATAATTTTAAAAATTCTAATAAATCAAATTTATATTCTGATATATATATTATGTTTACCGTTTTAATGTTTAATTAATATTTTGATTTTTTATTATTTTTAATATATATTATTTAAATTAATAATTAATTTTAAAAAATTAACCTGGTGCATGAAGCTCTCGTCATGTGGGATCCCCGGGAAAGGTCTATTGTACGTAGTCTTACCCTACTTTGTAAGAAGTTGTTTCCAGGACTCAAACCCGTGATCTTTTAGGTCACAAACTTTACTATTGGGCCAGGGCAACTTTAAATTAATAATTAATTAAACGAATAAATAATTATATATAAAATAGCATCTTTGTATTGATTTATATAATTATGATTATTTAATCTGGACATTAGAAAACTATAGAGTTGACCTAACATGTAGAACTTATATAAAATCAATATACAATTTATTTTTAAATAATACACAATAAACATATTTATCTAATAATTATTATATATAAATAAAAAATATTGAAACCGTGTCGGCACAACACGATACGATACTGAAACCATATAATTCCGATGTGAGGCCGCAACCTCGGCACAGGTCAAAATTTTAAATCTTGCCACATATTATCAATTATGGGTGATGATAGAATGCAACACACTCCATGAAGTACCATCTCTTCCTCATCCATCAACTGGTAGATGTTATCTATGGGTTCATCCTCTACATCACCACCCAAGGTTAGGTAGTAGCCTACTTTATCCCCTTCATCCCTACCCTTGCTACAATAATTGTAGCATTATACACCAAAGTTAGGGTTCTCGAATCTTGAAAGGCCCAATTCATCACTAGATGGCAGTTCCCAAGTGAGTTGAACAGCTTATTTTCCAAATCACAGGGACATGCCATATAAGGAGATGTATTTCTACTCAAGGGGTTCGATGGTCAAAAGGTGGACTAAAGAATTGCTTGGCCCCTTAGGGCAGACTTCTTCTATTGAAGTCGAAGCAAACAACTTATCCCTAAATCTCAAGCCTAAGTTTATTAATGAAATAGATAAGGATTTCCTAGAGTCTAGTCTAGGATTGTAATACATGTGCACGTCCTCAAACTTACTTTAGTATTTTATTGCACTTAGGGATGGCTCTATAAGCTTAATCCACATGTTGTAATGTTAATTTTTGAAGTGCATTGGAATGTCCTCCATCAATTTTCACTTCATCTTTACCCAAATTATGATGGGTTTAGCTCCTATTACAACGTAGTATCTTAAGCACTTTGATGGTACTTCTCCGTAACTTCTTTTTTAATATAATAAATTTGATTTTTTGTAAATTGCACATCTTTGTTTTGGCTCATATTATCCCAGTCAAAAAGGTCTTTTGTTTTAGCAACCCAATTAAGGAATGCTTTTGGGTCCAACTACTCATTGAAATAAGGGGCTTCAAGTTTGGCCAACTGGATAGTGCGTGATGACTAACTAAGCTTGATTTGGGTGTGGGTTTCAAAAAGCAATCTATTTCTAGAGTGAAATAATGATCATGATGCATGTGTTGTCTAGATGAAGGTCATGGGGCTAGATGAGATGTGTGCTTTGTTGGTTAAGGACCTATCTCTGTCAATTTATTGATTATACTCTCCATAGAGTCTTTAATACATTCTAGCTCATCCACTCTATGTTGTAGAGTCCTAAGCTCGTCTTATACCTACCATGATGGATCCATTTATAGAGCATTTGCTTATGTTTGACGGATCCATTTATAGAACATTTGCCTATGTTTGACGCTGGCCAACAACCTCATACAACCGTCAACCGTTTTCATTCGAGTTTAGGATTAGCGTTGATAGTTTTTGTCTGATACTTACCATCAAACTCTTTAATAGTGGAATATTCTAACGAACTAAATAAAGGAACAAGTAAAAGCCTAGCTCATGTAGCTTCTTGTTGGTGGAGAAACCTCGCCACAATCCGGACAACACTCCTGAGCACAAAGACTACTAATTGGCCTTTAACCAAAGCCAATTTCGTCAAGACTCTCAGTCAAAACCGAGCCCTTTTAAATAGTGCTCAAGGCTGAGAAGACCGTCACCAGTCGACTGGTCCCACTTAGATTAGGTCGTTACAGCTTAACGTTCGAATTTCCAAGTGCCATCAGTCGACTGATCCAAGGGCAGTCGACTGATCTTTCTGTGGACTTTATCAGTCGACTGATCCAAGGGCAGTCGACTGATCTTTCTGTGGACTTTATCAGTCGACTACCCAAGCGTCAGTCGACTGGTCCACTCCTAAACCTAAGGTTTCCCCTTCCCGAGTACATTTCTCTCGGCACTCAAACTCTAGGATTTATCGAGTACAATTCACTCAGCACTCGAACTCTCCCGACTTAGCTGACTCTTCACCAGCAGCCTCGACCTGTTGCCTTCAAACCCTCTTCGACTTTGGCTCCCGTCCCTCAGATGCGCACACAAGCCCTCGGCTTGCCTCCATGCTATCCTTCACGCATGCCTCGAAGTCTGCTTCCCTCGGCTCATCGTTCCTGCTATGTCCATGGTGCCTCGGATGCGCTCACAAGCCCATGGCTTGCCTCCATGTCATCTTTCACCATGCCCGAAGTCGTCCAGTTAAGTCCATGTGTATCCTGCAAACCTGCACACTCAAATACACATATCAAAACACAAGGGTGAACCTAACTCTAACCCTTTGCCCAAACATCAAAACACATGGTCACTCCGGACCATAGATTGCCCCAACAGCTCACTTAGGCGGAGGCAACATCATGCGCAACTCACTCAGGTGGAGGCAATGTTGGGCATAGTGCACCAAATCAGGGATGAAGCACTAGACATACTATAGGGAGGAGTCTTCAAAGGCAAAGGAGTTGTTGGAGGAGTCATATGGGTCTTGCACTAGTGGATGAACACCACTTTCGGTCTAATGTAAAGGGGAAAGTGGTGACAAGTAGAGGAGAGTGTGTCAATGACAACCATTTGGCGAGCTCCTGTAAGCACATCTACAATAAGTGAAAGGGACAATGAAGGATAAGAGCAAACGGTGCACATGTCTACCAGAGGTGCGTACAGATTGAAGTGGAGGGGGCCACAGAAGGCATGGCAGAAGAGCGCATCTATAGACACGTGCGCAGTGAATTGGGGAGAAACAAGGGATTTCTTTATAGAATAAAAAAGGGAAGCAAGGTCATAACAGCGACATGAGGTGGCATCGGTTGATAGAAGGCAGGCAAGAGTTAAACAATTGAGAACAAAAAGAGAGGAGGTTGTTGATGCAGTCTGGCCCGATTGTTGTTTTGGTGTTGACAACGATTTAAGTTTGGTTGAGCGAATTTGGGTTAAATCCTGATAGGGGACTGGGCAAGAAACACTGGTGAGTGAAGTCAGGTCCTAGCTTGGGAAGCTAGGTTGGTTAAAATCACGGTGAGTGAAGCCGGGTCCTGGTGAGTAAAGTCAGGTGATGAAAATCCCGGTGAGTGAAGTCGGGTCCTGGTGAGTGAAGCCAGGTGATGGAAATCCCGGTGAGTGAAGCCGGGTCCTGGTGAGTGAAGCCAGGTGATGGAAATCCCGGTGAGTGAAGCCGGGTCCTGGTGAGTGAAGCCAGGTGAAGGAAATCCTAGTGAGTGAAGCTAGGTTGAAATCCCGGTGAGTGAAGTCGGGTCCTGGTGAGTGAAGCCAGGTTAGATGAAATCCCGGTGAGTAAAGCCGGGTCCTGGTGAGTGAAGCCGGGTCCTGGTGAGTGAAGCCAGGTTAGATGAAATCCTGGTGAGTGAAGCCAGGTCCTAGCTTGGAGGGCTAGGTGTGGAAAAGTCCTAACTTGGAAGGTTGGGTGAAAAGTCCTAGCTTGGAGGGCTAGGTGAAAAGTCCTAACTTGGAGGGTTAAGTGAAAAGTCCCAACTTGGAGGGTTAGGTGAAAAGTCCTAACTTGGAGGGTTAGGTTGGGTGAAACCCTAGCTTGTTGAGCTAGGTTGGAGCCCCTGGATCGGTCTGGTGACCGATCAGGGAAGTTGGCACGGTGCTCCTTCGTGGATCGGTCTAGTGACCGATCCAGCGATGACTGATCGGTCTGGTGACCGATCAGGGAGTATGCGTTTCACTCACTGAACGGCTCCTGATCGGTCTGGTGACCGATCAGGGAGCTCACAAGTGGGTTGAGTTTCCCTACTGCTCTGCTCCTGATCGGTCCGGTGACCGATCAGGGAGCATCCAGTAGGTTTTGGGAACCTTACTGCTCGGCTCCTGATCGGTCTGGTGACCGATCAGGGATACTGTTCAGATCGGTCTAAGTGAACGATCAAGTGTCGCGAGATTTCCTTATGACCGATCAGGATGGAGCCTGATTGGTCTGAGAGCGGCTTGATCGGTCTGGTGACCGATCAGGGAACAGCCTGATTGGTCTGGGGACCGATCTGGAGTGTGCAGCAGAATGCTGGATTGGTCTGGGGACCAATCAAGAGTGTGCAGAAGACTGCTGGATCGGTCTGGTGACCGATCAGAGTCCTTCCTGATCGGTCTGGGGGCCGATCAGGAGCAGAACATTAATTCAAATACGCTGTCAGAAGAGTCTGATCGCGTCTGTTTTCTCTGCCGATTCTCTGATACATTGCTGATTTCATTTGATATGTATTGTTAAGCCTCTGTTGGAGTGTGCAGGTGATAGCAGGTGATTCAAACACTCAAGGAGGGTCAATGGGAGGCTTTCCTTAGAGCAGGTTTGTTTGTTTCTCCTTCTCAGGTTTCAACGGCAACTGGAGCAGCTGGCGACTGATGGAGACTCAGCTGGAAAGGAAGTCTTCAGTGGACTGAGTGCTCAAGGAGGTCAGTGGGTTTAGGCTGGCTCAGTGGATGCTGATGAAGCTTGCGATTGTGAGAAGGAGCTTAAGACGAGGCTGGAAGTAGAGGAGCGACAACAACAAGGAAGACAGAAAAACGAGTGAAGTTTTTGCTGTGGGGTTGTGCTCTCTGTTGCTTTGTGCTTGAGCGATCTTGTTGCATTCCTGTGAGATCTCTATGAGCGTTCCTTCTTGTGTGATCTCTTGTACTCAAGTTCAATCATCCGTGAGATCTGTGGAGAGGTTTCTCCACCGAGAAGGAGACTCTATCTTATCCGGTATTCATCGGGGCTTGATCTGCCGACGATCAAGGGATCGCCCACCTTACGGGCACGCCAAGGAGTAGGGGCAAGTTATCCCCGAACCTTGTATATCGAGGTGTTAGCGTCGGTTTGCTTTCCTTTGCTTTGGTTTGTTGTTTTTAGTTTTCTGTTTCTGCATTTGCTTCCGCTGCCTAACTCTGAAGTGCAGAATAGTTTCAAAAGCCTCAAAAGTTTTGTGTCCGACTAGATTCACCCCCCCTTCTCTAGCCATCCGAGTTCCAACAAGTGGTATCAGAGCTTGGGGCTCTGTTCACGGCTTAACATCCGAGAGCTTATAGCAAGATGGCTGGAAGAGAAGGATTTAGCACAAACCGACCTCCATTTCTCAACGGCACTGATTTTTCATATTGGAAGTCAAGAATGGAGTTTTACTTAAGACAAACATGAGCTTGTAGTTCGCTGTCAAGGAGGGTTTCTCTCCTCCAAAGGATATTGAGGGAAAAGATCTAGATTTCTCCATGTGGTCGTCTGAGCAAATCCGGAAGGGGGAAGCAAGTGCCAAAGCTATGGTCACCTTACAATGTGGGATGACCAAAGAGCAATTGATCAAGATTGGTCCCTTCACCTCTGCCAGAGACCTTTGGAACAAAGTCATTGAGCTCCATGAAGGAACTCAAGGCACCCGGACTGCCAAGAAGGACCTCCTTCTCAGCCAACTCCAGAACTTGGCAATGGGAGAAAATGAAACTGTAAGTATGCTTCATTGTCGATTCAAATAAGTATTGAATGGTCTCTACTCCATTGATGAAAAGGTAGAAAACCGAGACCTAGTGAGGTATGCCCTTAAATCATTTCCTAGGAATGCCTTGTGGTCATCCATGGTGGATGCCTACAAGGTGTCTAAGGATCTTTCAATTATTAAGTTAGAAGATCTATTTTGTGAAATGGAACTACATGAGATCTCTAACCAATGTCCCAAAGAGAAAGGTATTGCTTTAGTGGCAGGTGACAACAAGAAGAAGAAGGAGGAGAAGAACACTCACTGTCACATGGCATTTATGGCACTAGAGGACTCGAGAGAAGAAAGTGATAACGAATCAAGTAGCTCCTCAACCGCGCCTTCATCATCTTCGGATGATGAAGAGGTAATCTTTCCCGAGTTGGATAAGTGCTATAGAACAATAGCATGCCTAACTAAGTTGCTTAAGAAATCTAAGGCAAAAGTTAAATCATTAAGATTAGAAGTAAAGGAATTGAAAACCTCTAAGGATGAGGTAATTGATGACTCACATGTTAAGACCCTTGAGAATGACAATAAGGACTTGAGGAGCAAAATTGAGGATCTCAAGAATATTCTTGAGAAGTTTTCAACTAGCTCTAAAACATTAGACATGATCTTAAACTCCCAAAGGGCGGTTTACAATAGGGCCGATATAAGTTACCGACCTAAAGAACCAACTTTTGTATCATTAATGTCAAGAACCCAATTTAGATCATCAAATGACTCTAGGGTTCAAAAGGTTAGAAAGAAAAAGACTAAGGCATGGGTGCCAAAGTCTTTCATTGTAGATGTCTTAGGTCCCAAAATTTGGGTACCTAAAACCTCCATATTTCGAATTGTATAAGCATTATTTGAGGGGGAGCATCTATCAACATGGGAGGTTGATATTTGGTGCTCCAAACCCATGACCAAGGAAAAGAATTGTCATTCACATGGTTGGTTATGGAAAATCGAATTAAATGCTTTGAGCTTCATTGTCTTAGTTCTTATAACAAGATGATCCCTTGGCTAGTGATTTATGAAATCTCATTTGAGCAATAGGGAAACTTATCATGCAACAAATGATAGTATATTCATGCTTCAAAATAAATAAACAAGTTTTGAAAGAAAAAAATATATTCACATGAATGGTTTAGGTGACACATAACTTACTCTTGTCATGGATTGTTTAGGATAATTAGGTTTATTATTGTAATTTATGTTTTTCCTGCAATTCATGGTTTATGATATGTCTTATGTCAAGCCTAAGGAGTCCATTTTCTTGTATATGTTATACAACATGAATGCATGCTAAAGAACAAGGATTAACACATAGTTTGTACTAATAAGGCATCACCAAACAAAGAACATGAGCTTAAGGTTTGGGCTTAGGTTTTCCTTAAAATATTTTGTTTGGTGAACATGATCAAGTATGCCATGATTTACTGTATGTGTTAGTGTATTGCATGCAAATTTCTGAGGAATATATAGTCTGTGATGATCATCATAAAACCTCACAAGGCAACATCAATGCATGCTTTTGAAATGTTTTTTAAAACTGGTTAAATGAGATAAAAGCATTTCGGACAAAATACAACCTATGAATTGTATTGATACAATCATGTGTTAGAAAGCTTGATCATGTTTTGATACTAATTTGATGCAAGCATGTTTTTGAAAATTTGATCATATTTTTGTTTGTATTATGAAATCTGATCATGTTTTGGAAATTTGATATTAGTATCATATTTTGATAATTGTTTGAAAATATGCATTTTGATTAAGGAAACCCTTTAGGACCAATGGGATTAAAACTAATTGATTTAGGGTTTGGGAATGGTAAGAGTTGAAACAAACTTGTTTCTGAAACTGATCAGTTTCAGAAAACATTCTGTATCAGACCTGATCGGTCCACCGACCGATCAGGACTCACCCTGATCGGTCTGGTGACCGATCAGGAATCATACTGATCGGTCCGGTGACCGATCAGATCAACACTGATAAGAGGTATCAGACTACTCCTCAGTCCGATCCCCTTTTCATCAAGTTATATCAGATCACCTGATCATACTGATACACACAAATCTGATACAAACCAAGTACAATTGAAACATACTTGATCCTCCATTGGTGCAAACCTGGTACTAAGTGAATACAGATTCATTTCTAAGGAATTCTAAAGACCATTGATTCTCGAAAATTTTTCTGAAATATCAAGTGTTACAATGAGGTTTGGCTGATCATACGTGAAACAAACCTAATACTGATTTGATACAAACCTATGTTGGGATGTTCAAATTCATAAGAAAGGGTTTATTGAGTCATGACTCTTGTTCTTAATGTCGTATTTCGGAAATTTTTCTGAAATAACGAATATCAATAGAGTCCTCTCTCCTGTTATGGGATGCAAATTGTTAATGCAGTCTGATCAGGAACATATCAGAGTTTCTGAAATTTTCTGAAATCTGATCGCTCCCCAGACTAATCAGATATACTTCTGTATCACGTAATCAACAGACCTGGTTAGTCACGGAGACCAATCAGGACTATGTTTCAGATACAGTTGCATTCCTTACTCGTCCTATGAAGCATATACGTATTTGACCATGATATACTTCTGTATATGTCTTCACATGGAAGTCCAAGTGTTAATGCAGTCCGATCTTGAACGAATCAGAATTACAGAAATTTTTTTGAAAATTGATCGTTCATAGATAAATTAGAAATTTTTCTGTATCGATCATCAGTCTGATGGAACTGCGATAATTGTTGTCATATAATGCATATACATTGTTGCCATGATACATTTATGGTATATGCCTCTTATATGCAATTCCAAAATCATCCTTTGACTTATTTGTCATATGAAACATATACATGTTTGACTATGATATTTTTCTGTATATGTTTTCATGTGCAATACAAAACTTAACTTTGATTATTTTGGGTTTGGGGAGAGACCCGTGTTTGAGGGGGAGGTATGTTCAAACTTAATAACCATACCCTTTTCGATATTTGACAAAGGGGAGAAAATGGTTGATTGAGTTTAAGGTTAATGTAGAGGGAGGATTTTGATTCCCTTACGATAATTGAAGTGCCTTAAATTGATCATTTAATGCATAAACTTAAATCGGGTTGTCAAACAACAAAAAGGGGGAGATTGTTGATGCAGTCTGGCCCGATTGTTGTTTTGGTGTTGACAACGATTTAAGTTTGGTTGAGCGAATTTGGGTTAAGTCCTGATAGGGGACTGGGCAAAAAACACTGGTGAGTGAAGTCAGGTCCTAGCTTGGGAAGCTAGGTTGGTTAAAATCACGGTGAGTGAAGCCGGGTCCTGGTGAGTGAAGTCAGGTGATGGAAATCCCGGTGAGTGAAGTCGGGTCCTGGTGAGTGAAGCCAGGTGATGGAAATCCCGGTGAGTGAAGCCGGGTCCTGGTGAGTGAAGCCAGGTGATGGAAATCCCGGTGAGTGAAGCCGGGTCATGGAGAGTGAAGCCAGGTGAAGGAAATCCTAGTGAGTGAAGCTAGGTTGAAATCCCGGTGAGTGAAGTCGGGTCCTGGTGAGTGAAGTCGGGTTAGATGAAATCCCGGTGAGTGAAGCCGGGTCCTGGTGAGTGAAGCCGGGTCCTGGTGAGTGAAGCCAGGTTAGATGAAATCCTGGTGAGTGAAGCCAGGTCCTAGCTTGGAGGGATAGGTGTGGAAAAGTCCTAACTTGGAAGGTTGGGTGAAAAGTCCTAGCTTGGAGGGCTAGGTGAAAAGTCCTAACTTGGAGGGTTAGGTGAAAAGTCCCAACTTGGAGGGTTAGGTGAAAAGTCCTAGCTTGGAGGGCTAGGTTGGTTGAAACCCTAGCTTGTTGAGCTAGGTTGGAGCCCCTGGATCGGTCTGGTGACCGATCAGGGAAGTTGGCACGGTGCTCCTTCGTGGATCGGTCTGGTGACCGATCCAGCGATGACTGATCGGTCTGGTGACCGATCAGGGAGTATGCGTTTCACTCACTGAACGGCTCCTGATCGGTCTGGTGACCGATCAGGGAGCTCACAAGTGGGTTGAGTTTCCCTGCTGCTCTGCTCCTGATCGGTCCGGTGACCGATCAGGGAGCATCCAGTGGGTTTTGGGAACCTTCCTGCTCGGCTCCTGATCGGTCTGGTGACCGATCAGGGATATTGTTCAGATCGGTCTAAGTGAACGATCAAGTGTCGCGAGATTTCCTTATGACCGATCAGGATGGAGCCTGATTGGTCTGAGAGCGGCCTGATCGGTCTGGTGACCGATCAGGGAACAGCCTGATTGGTCTGGGGACCGATCTGGAGTGTGCAGCAGAATGCTGGATTGGTCTGGGGACCAATCAAGAGTGTGCAGAAGACTGCTAGATCGGTCTGGTGACCGATCAGGGTCCTTCCTGATCGGTCTGGGGACCGATCAGGAGCAGAACTTTAATTCAAATACGCTGTCAGAAGTGTCTGATCGCGTCTGTTTTCTCTGCCGATTCTCTGATACATTGCTGATTTCATTTGATATGTATTGTTAAGCCTCTGTTGGAGTGTGCAGGTGGTGATTCAAACACTCAAGGAGGGTCAATGGGAGGCTTTCCTTGGAGCAGGTTTGTTTGTTTCTCCTTCTCAGGTTTCAACGGCAACTGGAGCAGCTGGCGACTGATGGAGACTCAGCTGGAGAGGAAGTCTTCAGTGGACTGAGAGCTCAGGGAGGTCAGTGGGTTTAGGCTGGCTCAGTGGATGCTGATGAAGCTTGCGATTGTGAGAAGGAGCTTAAGACGAGGCTGGAAGCAGAGGAGCGACAACAACAAGGAAGACAGAAAAACGAGTGAAGTTTTTGCTGTGGGGTTGTGCTCTCTGTTACTTTGTGCTTGAGCGATCTTGTTGCATTCCTATGAGATCTTTGTGAGCGTTCCTTCTTGTGTGATCTCTTGTACTCAAGTTCAATCATCCGTGAGATCTGTGGAGAGGTTTCTCCACCAAGAAGGAGGCTCTATCTTATCCGGTGTTCACTGGGGCTTGATCTGCCGACGATCAAGGGATCGCCCACCTTACGGGCACGCCAAGGAGTAGGGGCAAGTTATCCCCGAACCTTGTATATCGAGGTGTTAGCGTCTGTTTGCTTTCCTTTGCTTTGGTTTGTTGTTTTTAGTTTTCTGTTTCTGCATTTGCTTCCGCTGCCTAACTCTGAAGTGCAGAATAGTTTCAAAAGCCTCAAAAGTTTTGTGTCCGACTAGATTCACCCCCCCCCCCCCCTCTCTAGCCATCCGAGTTCCAACAGAGGTATGGAACCAAACCAAAATTTGACTCAAATACCAATTGATATAGCATCAAAAGAAAAACATAAGCCTCCATGAGGAGAATCTCACATAGAGAAACAAAATAGAATTCTTATTAATCAAAAAAATTATTAAAATATACACTTTTATAGAATTGGTTTTATGATACACAAGGAAACAACTACATAAATTAAGAAATATAATAAATTAATAATCTAATCATTGTTAATTAACTACTAACTTAGAGTGGTAATCTGCATCAGGTATTAACTAGGGCCGTAATTCAAAATAGTTACAGTTGCACCATTTGATACCAATTGTAGACTACTTGGTTTTCTAGTGGCAAAAGTTTGTCGGCATTAGGGGTAATATGACAAGACCTCTTTCTCATATGTTACTTGAGAGTAATTGTTGTAAAATAAAAATCCAAAATAAAATGGTTACCAACAACTCGATATTGGAGATTTTATAGGGCTTTCTTTATGCTTCTTTAGGAATAGCCCATCTTCATCTTGTAAAAGAACTACTTAGAAAGGGAAAAAAAATGTAAACGCTAAAAATGTAAACACTACTCTTGAGAACTTTTTTGCGGTTTTGCAAGGAATCATCCTTTTTGCTAAGCTCTTGATTCTCAACTTTGTGAGTTAGGTGGTTTTTGCCTTTACATTTTTTTCCAAACATTGTTGTTACAGAATATGCACCTAAACTTGTACTATTTTGAATTGTTTGAATATTAAATTCTTCTTCTTATCCCATGGATGTAGTCACATATTGTTGTGAACTAGGTAAATTTATTGCTTTCAGTGTAGCTTGATTGAATATATTTTCTCAATTTATATAATGTCTTGAGTTTTACAGGGACAATAAAATAATTTTTTCGCCTAAGTTTTAAGATTTTCTTTCATAACTATTTTTCCCACTTTGAAACGCAAAATAATTAATTCAATCAGTAGTGGTTATCAACTCCAATCCATATATCCCAAAGCTATGCCCTTCTGCTTACCTAAATGGCTATGTATATCGTTGGAGAAGGAAAGCCTAAATTAATCGCGAAAGGGAAATTCTTACAGATTTCTCATAGCGAGTCCTCTCCTCGGTTGTACAGATCTCGGAGGTGCACATCAGACGATGCTCGTTTTTCCAATGTATATCTACCCAAATGTATTCAACCGTCGAAGTCAATGGGCACCGCGATCACAAGGGAGATGGAGATGGCGAAAGGATGAACTCACCTAAGAGCTGAAAAGCAGCAAAAGGGAGGATGCTGGCGGCGGGCTGGAGAAGGAACGACGCCAACGCGACAATCCGCGATCTGATGGCCCGCGGGGCAGGGAGAGTCACCAAAGCCGCCACCAGTGCCTCGGCGGCGACCACGCCCGTCAAGATCACCCACTGCAATCCCATCCCCCCTTCTCGTCTCTGTTCTCGATCGGCCTAAAGGAATAGTTTGCACCAAATGGAATATCTTGCTTCGTTGCCAAGGATTTGGCTGATCTGCGCCAAGGGAAGAATTTACTTCCTACCTTTGTTTTTAATAATGATAATAATTTTTCAATTAATAAAATTTGGACGATTCTAGAACAATCTGCCACGTTGACGCGTGATGAAGTCACGCGTCGCGCCCCATAACTTCGACTCCAAATTAATTAAGATGCGTAAGGATGAATTAAAAAATAATAATTTTAATTAGGAGGGTCACAAACTTGATAAAAATTTATTTCATTCAATTAAATAAATACATTTAATAATTTATTAAACTAAATGAATATATTTGAAACATATTATACCTTATTAATATTCATGAATAATAAATATGAATAATATTTATAAATCATTTAAATCAATAAAATTTTAATCAACATACTTAAGGACGGTAAGGATAACGATTGGAAGAGTGAAAATGGAAGAGTGAAAATCATAGTGAATGACATGGCATTTTGTATGCGCGATCTCCGACGGGTTCACCGTGCCCCCGAGGGTATAGTTTGATTCGGGGCGGCGGCCTTCGGCCGTCGATGGTGTCCAAACGATAATCGAACGTGTATATGTAAAGTGCCACGTCATGTCACGTCATGCCACATCATTCACTATGGGTTTCACTCTCTCATTTTCACTCTCCCTATCATTTTCACATCATTCACTATGGGTGCCACGTCATGTCCGGTAATAGGGCATGTTTGGGCAGGATAGGATCGGGGCAGATTTGTCATCTCTATCCCCGAATCTGAATTACAGTCTCACCCCATATCCGATTTTATTTAATCAGAGAATTCTCGCCCGATCTCCGCAAGGATTAAATCCTCATCCTCGTTCCGATCCCCGCTTAAAATGTCTATTTAGTTAAAAATATTTTCAATTTCCAACCTCTTTCATATCAGTATTAATACAAAAAAATCAATTATAAAAAATTATATATTATATTATATTATCATTATCATTATCATTATCATTATCATTATTGGGGTAGATTTGGGGATAACATTCTCATGCCTACCCCGTTTAACTTGAAGAGATTTTAAAAATCCCCGAACCAGAATTCGAATCGAAAAAAATTCCCCCTAAACATACTAAATAAATAATCAAACGAACAAATAAAAGTTCCCTATGGGTTCGAACCCGGGGGAAAAATTATCGTCCCTAACATACTAAATAAATTAAAAAATAAATAAACATACAAGTTTAAATTATCAAGCTTAATAATCAACCAAACAAGTAACAATTTCAAACAATCAACAAGTTTAAATTGAGAGTTCGATATCATCTAAGTTTGAACCAAGCAGCTAAGCTAGCTCAAGTTCAATCTTGAAAAAATAAATCAAGCCAAATTTAAATCAATCATTTCAAAGAGTTAGTTCATTTAGGCTCGATTCCAACTACCAACGAAACGTAGTCAACTTCATTCGTTAGAACAGCTTCCGTTGAGTCTCTGCACCTATCCTTTTTTTATTCTAGTTTGATAAAACTAAGGTTTATCAAACTAAGGATTTGGCTCAGGATTGCCCATTTTAAATTCCAGGGTTTCTCTGAATTTGGAAGTTACCACTTAGCAGGTTTCCTTACTAAGGCTCAATCCAATCAAGTCCGTAGCGTCTACCAATTTCGCCATATCCCCCTTGATACCAAGATCCAGTTGGAATTTTCTTTTACTTATTTTATTTTGTTTGTTTGGACCTGTTTAATTCGTTAGATAATTTTTTCTATATTGAAAAAGTGTATTGTATGCTCCTATCTAGTTTTTTTGTCTATCCCCCATCAGTTCATATATATATTTATTGGATGAACTTTGTTTCAATAAGAAATTGATTCTATCATTGATGTATCCGGAATTCAATATGGATAGGTATATCTAACATATATACCTTTCCCCCTACCTTTCATTTTTACAGTGCGAATTTAAATAGTGGAACGGTCGATATTCATTCTTTTTTTTCGTCCTATCTCTTCCCTTTCCGAATCAAACCAGAGGAATGTCTCTTATTAAATAAGCTTAAACACTCCAAAACTCCACTCGGCTTGGCTTGGTTATCATCCTACGGGAGCATCTTAATTTTAAAAATATATATATAGTACTATTATCACGCCCTTTCACGATTGTCACGCGTCATTTAGAGAGTTTAATAAGAATCCAAATCGGCAATTTACCAAAGGGCGTACCCAAGAATTGGTATTTACCAAAAGGCGTACCATGGTTTCAATGTTACCAAAGGGCGCACATATTTTAGTAAACTTCCTCTTATACCCCTACCGTCAAGTACTGCATGCAATTCTCTTTCCCTTTCTCTTTCTCTTTGTCAGTAACGAATTTCGAGATGGATCATAAAAAGATGTTCCTTTATATTTTGATAATAATATTATGGAACCTTTCTCAAAACAAAAAAATATTGAAATTAATTAAAATATTTTTATTAAATTAAAACTAAAAGAACATTTCAGCCGCCCACGTTGGGCCTGAAATGGTTCCATTTCAGGCTCAACATGGGGCTGAAATGTTTCCATTTCAGGCTCAACATGGGGCTGAAATGTTTCCATTTCAGGCCCAACGTGCTCAATATTAAGGATCTTTTCTCGATTCTTTGTTATTACATTTTAACACCTCGGAGAAGTCTAAATAAACAATGGATAGCAAATTTAAACTCCTTGTAACCTCAGAAATCCACAGGAACTGAAATTTTTACAATCGGAGCTCTCTAGGTCAATCAGTGGCCTTTTGGAACCATTTCAGGCCTAACGTGGGCGGCTGAAATGTTCTTTTAGTTTTAATTTAATAAAAATATTTTAATTAATTTCAATATTTTTTTGTTTTGAGAAAGGTTACATAATATTATTATCAAAATATAAAGGAACATCTTTTTATGGTCCATCTCGAAATTCGTTACTGACAAAGAGAAAGAGAAAGGGAAAGAGAATTGCATGCAGTTCTTGACGATAGGGGTATAAGAGGAAGTTTACTAAAATATGTGCGCCCTTTGGTAAATTGAAACCATGGTACGCCTTTTGGTAAATACCAATTCTTGGGTACGCCCTTTGGTAAATTGCCGAATCCAAATTGATAAGTTTCAATCCCTCATTACTATTATTATTACTTTATGTATTTATTGCCCTGGGATTATAGTATAATGGAAGGGCGATTAGTTATCACCCCAGACATCCTCGGTTTGATTCTTAGTTACGACTTATTTTACATGAATTTTTTCATCAAATGGGGCACGAACCCTGCAACGCTGGACTTCTGGACCGTCCGCTGTGAGCAGTTCCTAATTTACCTTAGCGGCTGATGAAAACCTTTTGCGGGACGATTGTTCGAGATTGAGAAAATCTCATTAATTATTTTTTTATTTTATATATTATGCAGATCCGGATTAACATAGTTGGCCAAATATCTTTCCTATATGATGCTTTTTATATGATATTTCAAAAACTTATAAAAACAAATCGAAACCCCAATATAGAGTAAGACTGATCAAAGGATTTAGTAAACCGAGTGATTCAACGATTTTAAATTTTACTTAATTAATCCAAATTTAAATTTTTACTTGCAGTTAATAACATTTATACTAAATGAATTTTACTTGGTCAATTCCTTTAAAAAAATAGATATACACATAAATATGTCATTATATACATTCTAATTTGTTGTTTATTTTTATTTTTTTTAGAATTAGAGCAATGATCAAGTTCACATTTGAATTTATTATTCAAAAAATAACAATGTTGTGCTAGGTTCTTATTGGTTCGTTATAATTGATATTTTATGATGATTTACCAAAGTGAATTATTTGTTTTAACTTCTTTTAGTTCATAATAAATTATATCTAACTTTAAAATGTTTGTTAATAATCCATTTTAAATTAAGATAAAATATGGTTTAAAATCAAATTGAGAAATATCTAACTTAAAACTCCTCCCTCGTTTAAAATCATTTACTTCATATGAGAAAAAAAATTAACTTAAGCTCCTCCTCCCAAATTCCTTCTCCTCCGAAGTATAAAAATATATAGAAAGGGAGTCTAACTTGCAACTCTTTCTCTAATAAAAAAAATTAGAGTATATATCTAATGCAAGATCGAACTCGATATTAGAAGGGGGTGAATAGCATTATAAATTTTAAAAATGAGCCGATTGTAAATAAAATAGTTGAATCAATTAGATTAGCACAACTCATAATAAAGATTACTTAGACTGATTCAACCAAATAAGACAAGGCAATATAAGCATGCAAATGATTTAGCTAACAATTAGACATACAAATAGTTGATCAATCAAATTAGAAATAGACACATCAGCAATAATATATAATAATATGATTTTTATTTCTAAAATTCTTCTGCACGGAAAGACCTTAAAAAAAGAATATAAAAATAAAGTATAATAATAAAATGAAGCAATGCAAGATAAATAAAAATGTACTCAAAGTGTTGCCAATCAAAAACCAAGCGCACGTTCTAGCATGTCATAGCACAGAAAACGAAAGAGCACTTAGAGCATGAGAACAAGAGTAAATTCTGGATAGATAAGTGATTTTCAAACTTTGGCTCGAAGCTCCTTATATAGGACTCCTTCGATCGCCTAGAGCCTTTCGATCACCTATATCAACTCTTATATAGGACTCCTCCGATCGCCTAGAGCTTTCCAGTCACCTATATCAATGTTGGCATAACTACAATTTTTATCCGTGAGATAACGTTAATGAATCTCTTCAGTTGGTTGGACACCCTCTGTTCCCTGGCAAGGGTCAAATCTCATCTTGACACGCCTCACTCAGATTGCTAATAACGTAATCGCCCAATCGTTTGGATGGTTTTCTAGTCACCAATATTCTTCGGTCATCTAGACCCTCTGAAAATCGCTTCGTCAAGAGTTCTCACCAGCCAATCGCCCCTAGACTCCCTTCTGGCTGTCTGAAACCATCTAACATGCTTCCCTGCAATTGTTACATGTAATATGTTGGATACATAATATAAAGTTACTCACATTTACATTGGGTCTAGACATTCAGCTTCCAGCTGACTTATCTAGACTAAGTTGACATGCCACAGCTCTCAGCTACTTCCACTTGAACTTGTTTGTCAAGGTTTCAACTCCCAACTGACTCCACATGTATTTGATTTATCTAGTCTTCAACTAGAAATTTGACTGCCAAGCCTTAACCACTTGGACTTGATTCACCTAGCCTCTAGCTAGGAATTGACAAACCTTAATCACTTGGAATTGCTTCACCTAGTCTCTAGCTAAGAATTTGTTTGACAAGCCTTAATTAGTTGGACTTGATTCACCTAGTCTCCAATTAGAAATTTGTCGCTTGGTCTCTAATCAAGACTTAGTTCATGCTTGATTTCTAATCAAAACTTTAGCACGTGTCAAGTAACCAACACCTGCATAATTAACACAACTGGTTAGACCGTAATCAACCTAACTTTAACTTTAGTCATATATCAAAACTGTATGTTAAATGTTGTGCACACAAGACCAACAATATCCTCCTTTTAATAGTATGAAAACTAAGTTAAAATAGCAAACAATAATAAAAAAAAATAAGTTGGATTTTGAATTTATATTCAATGTATGAAAAAAAAAAGAATTAGTGTAGTCATATAGGAATATAACAATTATATAACTCCCCCTTAATTAGATGAGAATTTTATACTTTAACCATTTACTTTTTTCAATATAACAATTGAAATATAACTCCCCCTTAATCAAAAATAATTTTATCTTTTATCTTTTTCTCCCTTTTTCATATATGAAAATGAGTTAAATCATAAATATGGAGCAAAAAGAGACCAATGTATATGGTCAAGTGTAATATTGTAAAAATAAATCAATAAGATAAACTAATAATTAATAAGATAAAGTAATTATAAGGATAGTTCAAGTCAAATAGTCAAAGAGATAAATCAAACTCAAGTCAAATCATAACTAAACTCATACTCCAAGTAATAAAGTCAAATGCAAGCCAAAATAAACAACATGAACAATAGAAGTCAAGTCGAGCAACAAAAAAAAAAGTAGTCATACTCCAAGTCAATATACAAGACATAAAGGTCAACTAAATCAACTAAAAGTCATGGTTAGGTCCAAAATAGTCGATCATCATCCATAGATGAGGGAGGGGGTTGCTGAGTCGCAAAGTGAGCATGCATCATGCCTAATATCTCTCATATGTCAGTCTGGATGCCAATGACTATACCCTCCAATTTAGTCAAATGATCATCTACTGTATGTGGAGGTGGAGGTGGAGGTGTCGGAGGTCCCAGTAGTTGGGTTGGAAACTAATCTGGATCCTCATTGAAAGCAATCAGCGTCCCCTTGATCCCTAGAGAATGAGCCTCATCCCGTCCTTCTAAACTAACCTATTTTCCATGAGGACTAAGTTGGCTAGAGTAAAGTGGGCAGGGATCCTCTGGTCCTAAAATCCCTGGTCCACACTAAAATTACGGCCGGATCGTGATTGCGATCCGGCCGTAATTTGTTCTAATCCCCTCTAGGGTTCACCGTGCCCCTCAGGTTATAGTTTGAGTTCGGACGGGTGGCCGGAGGCCACCCCGGCGGCCTAAACCCTAAATTCGGATTTAGGGTTTAGGGTTTTAGATTTAGGGTTTAGGCCGCCGGGTGGCCTCCGGCCACCCGTCCGAACCCAAACTATAACCTGAGGGGCACAGTGAACCCTAGAGGGGATCGGAACAAATTGCGGCCAGATCGCAATCACGATCCGGCCGCAATTTTAGTGTGAACCAGGGATTTTGGGACCAGAGGATCCCTGCCCGAGTAAAGTTCCTAAGGGCTATCTGATCAAACTAGGATGAAACTAGTTGGACTTGGATGTTACCTTGGGTAGCATCAATGCCAAAGGATGCAAGAGATGAGTAGATTATGACAATAAGGCACGTGAACTTGATAACTAGTGGAGATACTAGAGTGATGAATGATAGATCTATAGATAAGCATACGGAAATTTAGGTAGGTTTCCAACCTATGTCTGAGTGCATAATAAAGGAAAGAGTGGAAAGGTCGTACAACAGCAAGGTCTTTGGTGTTAATAGGCAAAAGGTAGTAATAGATGACATTGTTTAGGAGATAGTCTGCGGCTTAGAGCTAGATAGAATGGAAGTTGGTGACGGTCAGAGTCCGTTCACCACAAAAAAGATAAGTATTTATACGATCCAGAGTGATGTCAGAGTACGAATTAGGAAATGGTAGATTGGTATAAAGCAAGCAATATAATGGGAAGGTGAGGGGCACAGCTCAAGATGGTCCTGGACCAGATTAGGTGTGAAGATGATATACACATCTCCCACTCTCGATGTAGATGAGAAGTTGTTCTCTTGGTCAAGTTATTGTAGGACTCCACGCAAGGATCGAGGTTTACTGCCTAGTCATAGTAAACAAACCTAGAGAGGCCATAATAGGCTATAATTTCTATACTGTCGGGGTGATGGTCAGTAAAGAATTTCCTACTTAAATATCGAGTATGCATGGGTGGTAAGTAGGTACACTAATTGTGTCTAATCCTATGGTCCTCAGATGGAAAGCGAGGGTCAGCCGAAGGATGCTAAGAGGTGCTAGCCTTAGTCGTTCTACGCTTAGGTCTAAACAATTTAAACAATTATTTGAGCATACAAAAAAACAAAGAATATTAAGTTTAATCAGAAGGAATTGAAATAGATAAGTCAAAGTATATACCCCCGACATGGTGAATAAGTTAGTAAACTCGAGCTCGAGAAAAGGGTCAAAAATTGACTTGAAGAGGGCTTGAAAATGAAATTTGGAGGAAGAAGATTAGTTTTTGGATGAAGTTCTTAGCGGCTGCACGCAGTCACCTATATAAAGGTTTACCGATTAACTGGTTGATAATACGGTCGACCTCATACGTTTAATCAGGACACCCATTCAAGGTTACCCAAGCAACCATATAATTATGCAGGCGACTGTATACCTAATTTTTACCACTGTAATTAATTCAACTTTTCGAATACAAGCAACTAAGTAGAGATAAGGTTGATCGTATATAGATTTTAACCTAACTTGGTCAACGAGGTTTGAATGTAGGTCGGTTCGTTATCAATCGCCTATAACCTTGTCCGAGCGATCAGGAGTCAATAGTGTTGACTTTTTAGTTTTAATTTTCTAGCTAAGTTCTTCAATCCCGCCTTAGATTCATAAGTCAAAAATTCGAAACCAAGTTAATAAGTTCAAAAGCAATGAAAAACTTTGAAAATATCTAAAATTTTATATGAAAATACATTTTTCAAATCGCTTTCAAGATGTCCAATCTTGATTTCGAGATTGACTATCTATAGGATAGAAGTTGATAATCAGTTGGTCAAGTTAGATAAGAGTCTATAACTCAATCTTATGAAAACTACGCTATTAACATATGGAAATTTTCTAACTTGATCAATATTATAAAAGTTTTTAGTCTCAATTTCATTTTGATGCACTAATATAAGCATCTAGAATTTAGAGACTATAACCCTAAGCATCTCACGCCTTTCTATGTTTTTTTAGCACAAGCAAGTTATTTCTTAGTGTTTGTGAGATGATAACCGCCTAAATCTATAGGTACTTGTTGTCTATGGTAAAACCTAGGTTAAATCTATTTATGCATGAATTGAATACAACAAGATTTCTGTGAAGATGAAATATTATAATTTTGAAATCTTATTTTAAAATAATAAACATATAAATATGATTTTAGATGACCCTAATCTAACAACTCAAAAAAATAGTTCCTCTTAAGTTGGAGCTCTAATTGATTTCAATTTAGTAATTGGGTTGCATAGAAAATGCTAGCATTTATCATATGCATATGTTGTTTGGGTACCCAATAGTAGTTATTTTCTACTTAGTTAACTAAGCATGATTTTGGAACCTAAATAATCTTATTTATAGTATTTCTTTTGACTAAGGTAAGGTAAGAAACATAATTTTGGTTCAAGCTAAACCAAAGTCCAATCTTGTTGTATGCAGCCTGTTTTGGTCCCAATCATCATATTTAAATATGTAGATCTAAACATGAACTTGCTTAAGGTAGACTTTAACTCACTTTGTTTTTCAAACTATAATTTTCTTCCTCGAGATTTAACACTTGAGTTGAGGTTTCAACTGACTAACCTGAGTCAACAAGACTAAGTTAGTCATTTCTTTAAGGACTTTGACTTCCTTAAGCAAAGTTTTAACTTTAGACTTGTATTTAGATAAGGTCTTAGTCAAATAAGCAATGGTAGCATATAACTTTTCAGTAATTGTATTTGTTACCTTGTCAGCTGACTCGTCTAATTCACTGACCTGCCTTGACTTTGATACTGAGTTGTATTCTAACTCAGACTCTAAACTTGAATCTTCTTTGATTGTCGTTAGTGCCAATATATTGAGTTAGTCTAAGTCCTATTCAGATTCTGATGATGCCTCATCCCAAGTTGCTTTTAGGGCTTTCTTCTTCTTCTTCTTCTTCTTCTTCTTCCTCTTTCTAGGATCTTCCTCCTTTTCTTCTAGTAAAGGGTAGTCGATTCTGAAGTGTCATTTCTTCTTACATTCAAAGCATGGAACATTTGCCAGATCATTTTTTGGAAATTTCATTTTTTATGAATCTTCGAGTGAACTTCTTTCTTCGGATCATCCTTTTAACCAACTTGCAACTTCTGAAGAGAGAACATCTTCGTCAAATGTTGATTCAGACTCGGATTCTAACTCGGTTTCTTCCATGGGTTAGGAATTTCACGTGGATTTTCTGCAATCAAAGTTATACATTTCTCTTTCTGATAAAGATGAGTTTGTTCATGGAGTTCAAAATCATAAAAGAATTCATCTAATTTAAGAATAGGCAAGTCCTTAAATATTTTATACGCATCATCCATTGATACCCATAAGGTAGTCCTTGGAAATGCCTTAAGTGCTAACTAATTAAGTCGTGATTGTCTACCTATTCATCGATTGCATGGATGCGATTTAATATTTCCTTAAAGTGGTTATGCAGCTGATTTACTGTTTCACCTTCTTTCATTTGAATATTTTGAAGATGACTTAGCAAAAGATCCTTTTTAGTAGTTCATGAGTTAGTTGTACCTTTGTACAACTTGATTAGCTTATCCTAGAGTAGCTTAGTATTGTTAAATTAGCCGACTTTGGTTAGTTATTCCTATGTTAGACTACATTGCAATGTAGTTGTGGCTGTTAAATCCAGAAAATTTTGAGGGTTAAATTGCATAAAAAAGTCTAAAATTAAGAGTTTGGTTTGGATAAGCTAGAATTGAAAGGCTAAATTGCAAAAATACTACCACTTACAAAATTCAGTTTCTTTCCCTTCCCTGTGCCGATCCCCTTTCTGGCGCCCTCATGCCCCCACGGGCTTAGCTAAGTTAGTAAGGGGATGGTGTGCACTCAACAAGGTCCGGGGGTTGATTCGCGGGTGGTGACAGGAATAAATCCCTGCACTCCGTGGGTAAAATTTCGATCCTCCACCTACCCCTTGTCGCTTAGTCACCGTGATTTACCTCCTTCATATTAGCTATGGGGTCGGCTGGCGGGGGCCCTGGGGACGAGGGTAATCGTCCTTTCTGGCGCCCTCTTTGTTGCCGACATTGTCAATCGTCCGACATCGACTAGCCGCCGATTCTTCGTCTTCACATCCCAGAGGCGAGAAGGAAGATAGGGGGTTATGCCGTGAGCCATCACTGCTCCTCGTCTCTCCCGATCTCTTCCTCTCACGAACGCCCAACGCCTATCTTGTTTCTTCATCGAAAATAGTCAGCGATCTGGCAGATCCTCTTCTCTTCCGTCCTAGCCGTCAGCTGTGGGTTGTCGCGCCATCACCGGCCTTTGTCCTGGTTGACTCATCGTTGGCATCGCTCTAGTCCCACCGACAGCCCATTGATGGATTGGTGCGACTTCGTGCTCCATCACACAATCACATTTCTTCTTTAGCCACGGGTAGGTATTGGCATTGCTTTTGTTTGTTGCTTCCGGATTCTGATTGCCACAACGATAGTGTCACCGTTGTGCCCTAACTGGCATTTTTCTATAGCTTTTCATTTTCCTTGCCCCCTCATTGCGGACGTTGAGCAGATTTAGCTTGGACTAGCACAGGATGTTGCTGCTCGTTGCCATCTCCGGGAAGAGAAGCAATAAGGGTGACGAATCTCTCTTTCTTACTAGTGCTATTTGTTTGGGGGTTTGTTTCAGGAAGTTGTTATTTGGTAATAATCTTGGATGAGTTAAGTATGTGATCAGTTTGTAGGTTTTAATCTGTCATGTCAGGGTGACAACTTACTTTGTCATTTTGATATTGTGGCTCTCCTTCCTGTGAATACCATGTTAGAAGCATTTGAAAACTGTTAATCGAGTTTTTGGAATCTGTGACTTATGTTTTTAGGAAGGAATTTACTGATGGTTTGGTTTAGATGATACAAGTAACATTATGGGAAGTTTGATCGTTGACAATGATGTTAACCTCAATGTGTAATGGATAAATATGATTAAATAAGTTTGGGGTTGATTAAATGGAATTGAGGACTAAATCTAATTTAAAATGTTAAGAGATTGGATGTGAACGAATCATGGGATAATGAGGTTTATTGTGGCTTGGTTGATGGTGGGTTCGATGAGGTGTCGTGGATCATTGTTTTCTTGGTCTTAATTGGATTGTGTTTGTGTTTTGGATGAAGTTTAGATCAATCAGTGTTGTTGACGGGTGGTTTCCATTTATCGAGAGCCATCTTTGGCTTTGGGTTTTGTTGGAAGTGTTTTTTCTTCTTTTTTTTTTTGAACTAGCAACGGGCCTTAGTGTTGAGGTTGTTGTGAGCAATATGTTGGAATTAAGGGTAGGGGTTGTATCGCAATAGTTCCTTGGGTCAAATTGGGTGTGTATCCTAATCTTGATAAATTAGGTTAAGAAGGAGCTTATTGTTGTTTAAGATTTAATTAAGTAGATGTATAATTATAATTATGCTTAATGTAAAATTTAGCTACTTTAGTGATGTTTTAAATAGCTAAATTATGTCTTTGATACATGACCTTAACTTTGGACTCATGTCGTTGATCATGGGAGGTTCTTTTCGCTTACGGAATTCTCTATTAAAGTCAACTGTTTTTCCTTTGTATCCTGTAGTTTATTGAACTTAAAGGCAAGACCTATTTTATTTCTGAGTAGGATTGCATTATCTTATTCTAGTTCTTTTGATATCATTTGTTGATACTTTTCTTTGCTTAAACTCCGAGCTATCATATTTATGTTCATACAGTCTCACCGTTGATTTTCTATTCTGTAAAGTACCGCTTGTACGCAAGTACTTAGAAATGATCATTAAACACAACTAGGGTTGGTTAACATTAGAGATACCCTACCTGGTAGTTTAATTGCATGTTTGATGATTTTGGGTACTTATTGATTGTATTGTTGCATCGTTGATATTGGTTGACTGTGCATTTAGTATCATGCACAATATCTGCATAATTTCATGTTGACGATTATTGACTTCCATATGGTTAAGCCATCGTCAATCATTTAGTTGCTCTGCCCACTCAACCACTCATCGTGGTAGTTGCTAGAATGTGAGCAACTGTCCTGTTATGCTACACTCGACCACTCATGGATAGTGGATGTTGGAGTTGTAGGCAAACAGTTGACACCCACACTGTTATTTTCGAGGGATAGCAGAGCTGTTGGTGGCTCCCTCTTTTTCCCTGGGTTTTTGGAGTAGTTGGCTCCCTAGCATCCTGTCCACTCAACCACTAATACTAGTGGTAATCGTTAGAGTGTGTATAGTTGTTACAGCCCTACCCACTCGGCTACACAGATGTGATGTGATGACGACTTGACTGGCGTAAGGGGTAAAACATATCATTGCATCATATGCACTTATTGCATTGCGTATTTTCTTATGTTTGCTGCATTTATATGAGCTATGATTGCTGCATTTGGTTGACATACATGTATGCTTTGATATTTTGTTATCATTCGGTTTCACACATGCCTAGATATTATTCTGTTTCTTAGAGACTGTATATTGTTGATTCATTTTGCTTGTTATATCTTTTATTATATCATGCATTTATCTACTCTTATACCCGTAGAGTCTGCCTGGACTCACCACTGCTACCATCTAATTCTGTTTCAGGTAGTAGATTGATGGATTACTTGGAGTCAGGAGAAGATCCAGCTGCCAGTCCCATGGTGTCAAGTACTTTTAGAGTTTTTCCTTATCTACCGTACTTTCCATGCTTCCTTTATTTCCGTATTTATTTTTATTAATCTAGTATGCCAGTCGGTGGATTTATTTTATTTTGACTTTTAATTGGAATATGTAAATTATTTCACTTCTGTCTTTTATATCGTTATTAAATGAGTAGTTGTGGAAATTTTCTTTATTATTTTGAAGTCATCCGTGTGAGACTGCGCTATTTATGAATGAGAGATATGTATAATTATTCCAGATTGTCCACCGTACAGCGAAGATGCTGCCCGATTTTCGAGCAAGCATGGACCTCTCAGGGTGTGACAGTGGCTCTAGCATTGGCTTGAACATTTCTTTTTGTCACGCCCCCAGGGCCCATGCTTGCTCCAAAAATGGACAACATCTCCCCTGTATGGCGAACAATCTGAAACTTGCATACATATCCATCTCGTCCAGGAAATATAGCATAGCCAACACGGCTAGTAACACAAACCAAACTTAAAGAAAAACGTCATAACCATGCAGTATAAATAAGAAAGACTACACACAACCTCAATAAATCTTCCCCTGACTTACCAAAAATACATACTCCGAATATAACTACAAACCCCCAATCGAACATCACATAACAAATCTCCAAGTACATGTACTCAACGTAAACTTCACCAGAAATAAATATAAGTCCACAAAAGACAAAAACAAAGATAAATCCACCAAAGAAAAAAAATGAAACAAGTAATAAAACTTGATGTCGTGAAACTGACAAATAGATTCTCTCGTAGCGGTATGAGTCAAATAAGAAATATCCACCTCATAAATGAGGTATATAATATCGGATAGAACCCCCTCACGATCAATATACAAATTCAATCAAAGTCTTATACCAAGGACAATGTTTAATTATTTATATAATTAATTAAATTGGTAAATTAATACTAAATATTATTAAGATCTAATCCTCGAATTTAATAACCACAAGAAAAACTTACGGTAATGGTGATACCAGATCAAAAGCTAAACCTCTTCAACTAAAATCCATAACCTAAAACTCAACCAAAAGGGGTCACGGCCTGGAGATCAAACACCCCTTCCGCCAATCAAAAGTTTGCAACTTAAGTTCACATCAAGAGAAATTCAACCAACCAAATCACAACCCTACTCATGATAACATGGTAAGAATCAATTAGCTCCACAACATTGCTTTCTAAAATAAGGGCTCACGGCAAAGGAACAAAACAAAACAAAAATTGGAAACTGAACTCAAATTTCTCCTACCACATATCAGACTCGCCCAATCATAACAGATTATCCACCCAAAAACTAAATTGATTCCCTACAATGAAGACTCACGACCACAACAAAACCAGGGTAGAATAGAGAAATCAACCTCAAATTCAACTCCCACAGAACTGAGCCTTATCTCTGCCCGACGCACAATGACAGAGAAGAAGAAAGAGAAGAGGAAACACCCAAAAACCATGCGGCCTTCTTCTTTCTCCCCGATCTGATTTGGCTGCAACAAGCTTCCACCGGAGAAGCTGAGGTAAATCCAAAAATCAGCTACCATTGAAGAGAGAATTGTGGGTTGTGCTGAATCCTTCCTGCAACGACATTTCTCATAGAAAGTAATTGTTCAAGTTGTAATAAGGTATGGGACAAAATATGAGTTTGGTTTGGGTTTATGGTTGTAATTAGGGGTTGGATTTGGATTCAAGTTAGGCTTAATTATTAATCAATTAATTGTGTGTTCCATTCTCAAAGCATAAAGTTCATCCTATGTTAGATTCAGATTTTGTTTTGAGCAAATTGAGCAAGAGTTTTCGAAGTTAACTTCTAGGTCATGGCAAGACACAGAAGTCTTCTTGAGTATCGGAACAACGATCACTTCCTTAGACAAAGTTAGCTTACGAATCTGGAGCTAAATCAACTTTAATATAATGTCTTAGTTTAACAGGTTTAGAGTGAGGTGAATTAGCTTGTTCTAGTTCCAATTGATTAATTTCACTGGGTAGGATACTCCTTACCCAGCCTAGACATGCACTTAACTATACTTTCCTATCGTACTATCAACTCAACCCTCTTTGATATCAAATTATAGAATCAAACTTGACGCTAGAGGAGGGGGTGAATAGCATTACGAATTTTAAAAATGAGCATATAGTAAATAAAACAGTTGAATCAATCATAGCAACACATCGGATAATAAAAATTACTTAGACTAATTTAATCAAGACAAACAAGGTAACATAAATTTGTACATGATTTAGCTAACAACTAAGCATGCAAGTAGTTGATCAATCAAAATAAAAGATGTAACAACAATAATAATATGATTCTTATTTCTAAATTTCTCCTAACTAGAAAAACTTTCCAGAAAAAAAGAATCTAAAATTAATCACACAGTTTATTATTATTATTAGTAATTATAACATTTTTGCTATTTAAGGTTTTTTTTTATGTTTTAAATATTTTTGGCAATTTCTATATTTTGTAATTTTATTTTAGATTTGAGTCTATTTTAGTTGTTTGAGGATTTAATCCTCTTTTAATAAATAAAATTTCTTTGTTTTGGGAAAACTTAGTATGATAGTTTTCTCTTTTTATCTTTTCCTCAATTTTTTATTTTCGTTAGTCCACAGAATAATCACTAATTTATCATATGTCAATAATAATTTTATCTAAAACTCCTAAAAGACTTCAACAATACGATGACTGTACGAACTTCAAATAATATAAACACTAAAATTGCACTGATCTGGTTAAAACCTGTACTGTACAAGCCCAGGTTAAAACCAAAAATCTCTAATCAATAAAAATGTTTAAATATTTCTTACTGATATTTGATGGAATATTTGAGTGTCAAATCTATTTTCTTGTAAATTGTGTGAAGCTTAAATTTGTTAAGAACTCGAGAGAATCTTGTTAATTGACGGTTGGAAAGCATGAAAAATATATAATCATCAACGGATGATCTGAAGTACGAATGAATTTTAAGAAATTACTGATGAGGTTTAAGTGATGGGTTGGTTGTTTATAACTGTACGAATAAGAAAAGGACGTAATTTATGGAGTAAATTTGCAAGAATATGTAATAGAAATAGCTTTTGATGATAAATAATTAAAAGCAACGATCCACCTATTTTTATTCAACTTATAATTTACATAAATGACAAATATAAAAAAGAAAAATGCCCGCAAACATATGAACTGAACAAAAAAAAAAGTGGAACCGTTATCTTAGCGGTCCCTGGTCCCTGTCCCATAGGTATTTAAAGGGAGATAAATCACGGTTTACTGGTCGGGTAAGATGTCTGGGGCCGAGAGGATTTAAGTCAGCAGATCAGGTTTTTATTCAGTGTGCGACTGACGACTCTCACACTACAATTAAATACGGAATTTGCAACAAAATTGGCAACGAATTTTTTTTCAAAATTCGTTGCAAAATTATTTGGCGACGAATTTAGCAACAAAAATATTTTCGTTGCAAAATTCTCGTCGCCAAATTTGGGGTCGAACTAAGAAAAATTTGTTGCAAATCTGCAACGAATTTTGCGACAAACAATTTTTGTTGCAAATTTGCGACAAAAATAATTTGTTGCAGATCAGCAACAAATAAAATTCGTTGCCAATCTGCAACGAAATGTGCAACGATTTTTCTTCGTCGCCAATTTGCAACGAAATTTGGGACGACAATCTTTTGTTGCAAATTTGCAACAAATTAAATTTGTTGCCAATCTGCAACGAAATTTGGGACGAATTTTTTTTCGTCGCAGATTTGCAAATTCTGCAACAATTATTTTTTGTAGCAAATCTGCAACGAATAAAATTCGTTGCAGATCTGTCACGAATTTTGCAACGATTATTTTTTGTCGCAAATCTGCAACGAATTTTATTCGTTGCAGATTTCCAACGTTTCGGCAACGAATTTGTTTCGTTGGAGATTTCCAACGAATTTTGCAACGATTATTTTTTGTCGCAAATCTGCAACGAATAAAATTCGTTGCAGATTTCCAACGAATTCTGCAACGAATTTTTTCGTTGGAGATTTCCAACGAATTTTTCAACGAAAATATTTTCATTGCAGATTTACGATAAGTTTGCAACGAAATTTATTTGTTGCAAAATTCGTCGCAATTTTTAAAAATATTTTAAAAAATAATTTTATTTTTAAATATTTTTTATACATCAGATAAAATTCAACAGCATTCTAATAAAACATTCAAATATTTTTTTACATCAGATAAGCATTCAAATACATTCAAAAAGTAGTACCAACAAACACCTACAACATTCAAACATCCTAATAAAAAGCATTCAACTACATTAATACATACCATAAGAATAGTATCAGTAAACACCAATGTACGATTCAAATTATAATATACAAGTGTATGATACATCAATACCACAGATGCCAACATAATAAAATCCAAAGCATACACACTCCTTCTAGATCTCTCCATGGATGCTTCCCCTGTACCAAAAATTCAAAAAAAAAGCTATAAGTAGAATATAGCTGCTATAAGTAGCAACAAGAAGCTATAGCAGGTAAAAGTAATTTACTCACAAAATCATAACTGACTTACCTCTTACCGTAATTTCGTACTCAGGCCGGACAACCTATAGCAAAAAGAAGATTTAATAGAATAAGATTAAAGTGCCTAGGAAGTAAAACTAAATTTCGTAGCATAGCCTAGGAAGTAAACTAAAGTTTACATATAATGAGAAAACATTAAAGTGCAACTAGAATAAGATTTAACAGTTGTATTAAAACATAAAAACAAGAATTCCCATAACTTTCCTACTGCCAATTTGACAGAGTTACAGACTATGTCACATACGAATCATTCCACATATGTCAAATGAGGTTGTTCAGCCGGTCTCGACACAAACTCATAATAAATTCATTTCAAGGTAGATTTGTCCAAAACCAGTTGGAATCAGCAGTGATTTTGTTAGAATTTGAAACCAACTAATACTTCAACAGAATGTTGGACTCAACCGTATGTCAAAGAAAAAACTATAGCATGGAGTTATGGAGAAATTGATGGATCAAGATCTCTGATGCATCAAGATCAGTTTTTAATTCAATGATACAAATTTTAATTCAATGATTGTGGGTGGGTGAGTTCATGGAGAAATTGATGGATCACACACCATGGAGACTGCATCAAGATCAGTTTTTGAGGATGGTAAATGAACTTATAATATTTGATAACTTGTTTCCTTGTTCTACTTCTACTGAGATATCTGATGCATCTTCTATGGAAGTTGAATAATCTTTGATTCTGGCGTATGTATAACATGATAAATTCTAGAATCATGAAAAAAAAGAAGTAGAAACCATTGGAATTATGCACAAGCCCAAATGGGAAGGAAATGGAGAACTTTGTTAGCCTATGACAGTTATCCTAAGAAAGTATAAGAAATCCTCACCATAAATGGATCGTAACAATTTTCATAGTAAGGTTTAAGTGCAGTAAATAAAACAATATCTTCTTACCACTCCCCGAGACAAACTAAAGTATGGAAAATAGCTAAAAAGGATGGAAAATTCCTAAAGCTTGATTACACCTTTCCTAGAAAACTAAAGTAGGCTCTCTAAAGTTGTAATATTACAACTGGCTAGCTAATCATTTACAAACGACAGTAGTAAATATTTAACTATATTAAAAAATAGTAAAAAATAATAATCTAATAACAAATCTTCTTACCAAAGAAAATCACGCAGCACCATCGCCTCCATCATCGCCATCATCATTACCACCATCATCACCCAAATTTGGAGGAGTCTGAAATGGAACTGAATTTAATTTAAAATATTCCATGATCATATTTTGTTGACGCATCATATTTTCCATTCGTCGATCTCTTTCTTCCATTTGTCGATCCCTTTCTGATATTATGCCCTTTAAATGAGCAACTTCCTCATTCAAGCTATGGATTTGTGTGTTGACTTCTGGTGAGTACGAAGTCGAATTACGAGGCAATGCTTTGGTTCTGTTTAATGAGCCCATTCCTAATATTCTTCCTCCCACATTAGGCCCCCCACTGGCCTGCAACCATAAATTGAAATTATTGCCAACTGACGACTCAGATCCCTCAAAATTCTCACTAGCATTTAAGCTTCTCTGTAACTCCTCTAGTTCATCATATTTTTCCTGCATTATAATTAAAAAATTAAATAAAATTATAATAAAACAATATAACTGCTTAAAACGACTGTGAAACAAAAACCCTACTTCGTACTTATGTTGCTAGCATTAGCAGCAATTTATTTAGTGTACTCTATATCCTTGGGAGGCAACCAATGTCCACTTAATAAATCAAACTAACATTCTCAGGCAATATGCTTGCACAATCGATCAATGAACTCACAACCTTAAGGTAATATTTTATCTAATCAACTATTAGAAATGGCAAAGCACATATGCAAATGAGTGTGAAAGAGTCAAACTGCATTAGTAGCAATTAATGTAAAATAGTCTAACTGCTTAAATTTGCAATTTATTCAAACCTTCACAGCTTTTGCTCTCTCTCCGCTCCAAGTCTTATCTTTTTTCTGGAACGTGCGAGTAAAAGTCTCTATAAATGCAGGCTCTTTTCCCAATTCCTTTGTCTAAAATAATTAAAAATATTTAAATGAAATGAAATATATTTTTATAAAATAATGAAAGGGTTAAAAAATTACCAATCTTTGCCTATGCTCATCAATATTGATAGAGCCTCCTGCATAAGTCGCAGACATTTCTCCAGAATTATAAGACTGATTATTCTTATTCAGATGACTCCTCTTTTTAGCCTCATCTGATGCCCAAAAATTGTTGATCGCAACCCAATTTTCATCGGTGATGAATGGTGGTTTTTTTCCCCGGCTCTTTGCATGATGTAGTGTATGGCGAATGTGATCGCCACATTTTTTTTTAAAAATTCTCTTAACTTCCAACTCAACACTAAGATCCCAATTGAAAGAACGCTGCAATAGAAACAAATAGTTAGATTTACACTTTAATTTAAGATAAAAAATGAATGAGTGAGATATATATACCCTAAATTCGTTCCACCAAAGCTCTCTCATCGGTGGTGGAGTGGTAGTATATGACATCGAGTCTCCTCTCCAGTAATTATTCACGATTCTATTAATCTCGTGAATAACACGTACCGAATTAGTAAACCTATCACAAAGTTACAATCAAACAATATTAAAAAATAAAGATAGTTGAAAAATTAAAAAAAAAATTACTTACGAATCTCCAACCGGGAATATAGTCTCTCGAATGTCTGGGCTCTCAGCTATCGAGTGTCTGGAAGGAATCAAGGCTGGAGAATCGGTAGGCGTAGGAGAATGGGAAGGCCCCGGTGATGGTGTATGGGAAGGCACTGGGGATGGGGTCTGGGCAGGTGTCGGTGATGAAACATGGGAAGGTCCTGCTTGATTGGAGGGGGCCCTATGTACATGGGATGATATATGGGAAGGCCCTGGGGATGGTGTATGGGAAGGTGTCGATGATGGCACGTGGGAAGGTCCTGCTTGATTGGAGGGGGGCCTATGTACAGAGTGTGATGGTGTATCATCAGCCCGACTACGTGAGCTCTGTTTATGTCCACCTCGTTTAAAGAAATGCTGAAAATTTAAAAAATAAGATTAAGTAAAGACAAATTATAGTTATAATGATTAATATGAAAAAACATACCATATTTGCTGAGAAATAGGAGAATGTGTCAGAACTGTGATGATAAGATATAAACTCTGATAACCTATAGCAAAAAATACAAAGCATTAACAGATAAAATTTATAAATTTAATGAGACACTAAATATAAACACATTTTTGTAACTAACTAAGATAGAAAGATTAATTAAACTAAAAGTTATAAAAAAAATTTAAAGTAAAAAGAGTATCCAAATTGATAAAAAAATTATGAAATTTTTTATAAAATTAAAATAACAACACTTACCCATCATTAAACATCAAAGTCGTCATAATCATTGTCATTCTCATCGTTGTCGTCGTCGTCCTCGTCGTCCTCCTCCTCGTCCTCCTCGTCCTCGTCCTCCTCGTCCTCGTTATCATCATCATCAATTTCACTTGTATCTACATTTATCACTACTCCGCTGGGATCTCGTAACATTGGAATAATATACTCCTCGGTCTGAATTGTATTGCCAACTTGGTCTTGTTGATATGCAATGTCTTCCCAACGTTCCTCAATTTTTTTCCGTGCTTTTGTTTTACAAACAGCCCACCAATCAATTTTGTCACGTTTCAAACTAGGATATGAAGCATAGAATACTTGAATTGCTTGTTGTGCCAACACAAATGGTTCATATTTCTTATACAATCTCTTATGATTGATTTCAACCAAATTATAACGTGGATGGACCTTCATCCCTCTGATAGGGTCAAACCAACGACACATGAATAGAATAACTCGCATTTCTGGACCTGGATATTCTATCTCTATAATTTCATCGAGCAAACCATAAAAATCATTACTTGCATCACCATCATTGGATGACTTAACACAAACTCCACTATTCATTGTAGTCTTGCCCTTTCCATATTCTTCAGTATGAAAAGTATATCCATTTATAAAATATGCCGGCCAAGTGCGTACTAATGATTTTGGACCCCATGACAAATGAATTAATAAATCATGTTCAAGGTGCGCTTGATTAGGGTGGACCTAAATTAAAATATAAAAATTTGTAAAAGTCTTCATATGTGTAAATAAATTTGAAAATGTCTACTTACATATGATTTGAACCATGGCGCAAACTCTTCTTGAGTTAAGTGATCAAACTCTTCCCGTGACAATTCAGAATATAAATTTTCAAAAATCCTAACATAAAAAATCAAATTAGAATTTTGAAAGTCACAATATAAAAATATTCAGAATATATACTAACTCATAATAGGATGATACTTCAGGACAATTCAGTAAAATATATGTTTGAGCTGCCCGCCATTCTTTGTCAGTTAAATATCTCTGCTTACATGGTCCACTTGGTCGACCAAGATAGTTAAAAATTGAAAAAGCTTTCAAATTTGGATCAATAGGTCCCTCATCATTTCTTCCTGGTCTTCGTCGTTTGCTATGCACGTGAGGCTCAAAGTAATATGACGCAAAAGTTGTTACTTCTTCGACAATATATGCATTAACAATAGAGGCTTCAACTCGTGCTTTATTTTTCACTTTTTTCTTCAAATGATATAAAAATCTGTTGGCAATAAAATAAATTATATTAAATATATTATATATATTAAAATGAATAAAGTTGTATGAAATCATATAGTTAAAGTATAAAAGATAAACATTTTACCTTTCAAATGGGTACATCCATCGGAAATGGACAGGTCCACCAACTTTTGCCTCATATGGCAAGTGAATCAAAAGATGTTCCATTGAATCAAAAAATGACGGTGGAAATATTCTTTCCAAATTACACAAAATTATTGGAATGTCTCTCTCTAATGTCTCCATGTGCGAATATTTCAAAACTGTTGAGCAAATATCATGTAAGAAAATGCTTAACTCCGTAATGGCACCCCATACAAAATTTGGTAATATTTCTTTAAAAGCAATAGGAATGAGTCTCTGCATGAATATATGACAATCATGACTTTTCAAACCACTCAATTTGTATTCTTTCATATCCACACATCTTCCAAGATTAGAGACATAACCATCTGGAAATTTCACTGATTTTAACCATTCACAAACAACACCTTTCTGAGCCTTATTCAATGTATAAACTGCCTTTGGCTTTGGTCCCCTACTATTTTCATCAACATCAAGAGTAGGTCTATTACAAATGAGTCGCATATCTTTTCTTGCATTCAAATTGTCTTTTGTTTTTCCATTGATATCCATCACTGTATTAATCAGATTATCAAAAACATTCTTTTCAATATGCATTACATCGAGATTATGATGAAGCATAAGATTAAACCAATATGGTAAATCCCAAAATATACTCTTTTTAGTCCATTTATGTGTTCTCCCATACTCATATGTTATACCATGTGGTTCTTCAATAACAGATGGAAAGTTAACCACTTGGTACCAAATTTGTTCGCCTGTTAATCTCAATGGTGGTGGTGTTCTTTCAATTCTATTCTTAGTGAATTCGTTTTTATTCCTTCTGAAATTATGAGCTAGTGGTAAAAATTGTCTATGACAATCAAAATAACTAGCTTTCTTCCCATGTTTTAATCTGATTGACTTTGATCTTTCCATACATATTGGGCATCCTAAGATCCCAGCAGTACTCCAACCCGAAAGCATACCATAAGCAGGAAAGTCATTTATTGTCCAAAGAAGAGTTGCCTTCAACATAAACATCTGATTTGTATGAACATCGTAGGTAAGAAAACCTTCAACCCATAATTGTTTCAATTCCGCAATCAGTGGTTGCATATAAATATCTATTAACTTCTTTGGATTTTTCGGGCCAGGAACAACCAATGTTAAAAACATATAAGGTGTTTTCATGCACATCCCAGGTGGAAGATTATACGGAGTTAAAATAACTGGCCAACATGAATAATTTCGTCCTGATTTCCCAAATGGAGCAAATCCATCTGCACAAAGCCCTAATCTAATATTTCTAGTCTCCTTTGCAAATTCCGGATATATTCTATCAAAATTTTTCCATGCCTCTCCATCTGATGGATGACACATTAACCCCTCTTCTGTTTGATGATTTGCATGCCAAGTCATATGTTCAGCTGTTGCCTTAGAAGCATAAAGCCTTTGTAACCTTGGAGTTAAAGGCAAATAAAACAGCTGACTATATGCTTTACGTCTTTGTTGACTTCGCGTGGTGCTCTTATACCTTGCTTGATTACAGAATTTACAAACATCTTTTTCAGCATCATGTCCCCAATATAGCATACAACCTTCTCTGCAAACATCAATTCTTTCCACTGGAAGACCTAATTCTTTGACCAATTTTTTCATACTATAAAAATCATTGGGAAGTATGTGATCATGTGGCAAAAACTCTTTCATAACTTGAACAAAATCATTAAAGCAATCTTGCGACACATTATGTTCTGCCTTGACATTCAACAATCTTGCTGTGGCAGATAATTTAGTATGACTATCACAACCAACCCATAATGGTTCATCAGCAGCACCCAACACATTTTGAAATTGAAGATATGTTTCATCATCATGTGGTAGTTCGCCCGGATCCTCCAACGGTGATGTATAAGTAGTAAACATTTGTTCTACTGAAGGAGGACAGCTAGAACTTGCACCATGAGGATCGGGAATGAAATTCTGACCTGCTGCATCAAATACCATCCTCTGATATGGATTTAACTGATTATAATAACTACGATCGTCACAAACTGAAACTTGTATGTTTTGCTCAACATTCTCATCGGCTATGAATGGTTCACCATGACATGTCCAATTATAATAATTTGGTGTAAATCCAAATCTACATAGATGTTCTTCAACTTTATCGTGTAGAAAAAATTTTCCATTGTGACATTTTCTGCACGGACACCTTATCTTATTGCCATCCATGTACTGAACATTACAAGAAGCAAAAATCATAAATTGTCGCAATCCAGTTATAAATTCATCAGTTAAACCCCCACGATTTGGTAAATTTTTATTATACATCCAACTTCTTTCATTCTGCATTTTGTCTGTTTAAAATCAAATAAACTAATGGTCATTATATATTAAATTCCCATTAAAAAAGAGGGGCTACAAAAAAACAACATATGAAATTAAAATATTAGAGAATATAATTATGCTATATATCATTATTAAAATAACTTGCCAAAACAAGAGTATCAAGTCCACCTCAATTGATACCAGAGTTTGATTTGGTAGCATTTATTCCAAAAGCTTAAGCTATTAAGAAAGGTCCCTTGTCAACTCAGCATCTTATCGATAGAATAGAGTATCAACAAACATAAATTTGTAAAACTAAAAAAGAGCTTGATGGAGAATAGAGAGTTAATGTTTAGGTACAATCACAAATCAAATTATGTGAACAAGCAGTATTTTCTAAATAGAAAAACTACAAAGTAGTTGGTGGCAAATATAACTACAGAATTCCAACTATTAGAAGGCAAATACCATCTTGCTATAATCATAAACTATGTTTGGATGATAGTTTCTACCTATTTTCTGTTGTGCTTTGGGCCATAGATATAGAGACAACATATGTTTGATTCCCACCGTAAATCTAGACAACATATTTATTTTCTGTTGGATTCTAGCAGTGCAAATCTTGTGATCGAAGAACTAATTACTTAAACAATGTTGCAATTAATAAAACAATAGAGTTGATAGCTAGAGAATTAACCCAATGATGTTCCACTAACAGGATGGATCGATAACAGTTAAATTGAATGTAAGGCCTAGTAATGAAATAAGTTGTGTGTCCTTTGCTAGCAAACCCTCTCATTTCCCAACATATAACACTACATTGCACCACTAACTTTGTTGGAATGGAAAAAATTTCGAAAGAGTGTGGCATTGGGGTGTGGAAAGGAACTGCAAGAGACTGAGATGAGTAAGTAATAAACTGACACCGGCGAGAAGAAGGAGAAGCAAATGGCTACCTGCGGCCAGGCCGATCCGGCCGTGGCTGCCTGCGGCCAGGCAGATCCGGCCGTGGTTGCCTGCGGCCAGGCCGATCCGGCCGTGGCTGCCTGCGGCCAGTCCTGATCCGGCCGTGGCTGCCTGCGGCCAGTCCTGATCCGGCCGTGGCTTCCTGCGGCCAGGCCACCGGCGAGAAAAATATACTTCAAGAACATCTCCGGCGAGAAGAACAGCCACCGGCGAGAAGAAGGTGAAGAAAGCGAAAGGGAAGAAAAAGAGAGGAAGAAAACCTACCGAGTTGCCGGAACGGTGAGAAAATCGCCGGAGTGAGGTGCGCGTGAGGATGAGGTGCGCGTGAGGAAGAAAATCGCCGGAGGTGCGCGTGAGGAAGAAATCGCCTGAGTGAGGTGGGAGTGAGGTGCGCGCGAGGATAAACTTGTCGCCCGAGTGAAATGGAATTCCCGATCTAGGTCAAAAAAGGAGCGGTAATAATTGGAATTTTGCAACGAAATAATTTCGTTGCAAATTTCGACCCAAATCCGCAACGAAAACTTTTCGTCGCAAATATTATACATTATGCAACGAAATCCTGGATCGTTGCAAAATATTACATATAACATATTTCTCAAATATTACATATTTCGTCCCAAATTTCGTGGCAAATCTGCAACAAAAAAATTTGTTGCAGAGACCAATTTTTTCTTATTTTAGAATGGGGGCTACTAAAAAAATTCCGTAGGGCCTTCTACGATAATTTATAAGTCCTACAAAAAAAAATAAAAAATCTGCAACAAATGATATTTTCGTTGCTAATTAGCAACGAATTTAGGATTTGTTGCAGATTTCGTTGCAAATCTGCAACAAAAAACCCCATTCGTTGCAAATCTGCAACGAAAAATTTTCGTTGCAAAATTTTATTCTTTTTTTAAAAAAATAGAGGACCTTCAAAAATTCGTAGATTGCCCTACGAACCTCGGATTTCAAAAAAATAAGTTCCTATGGGACCGTGACGATCTCATGATCACGTTGACGACCTCGAATGCAATTTTTGATAGAGATTCAGTAAATATCAAATTTCCTAATATGAAACAATTTTATACTTTAACCTTAATATATTTTTCTAACTTCTTGATCTACCTATAATATTAAATATGAAAAATAATTTAATCAGTAAAATTTTTGTTTGAGACCGCTAGTTCGATGGGGAAGTCGATACGGACTCATAGAAACTGGTTTCGTCTCGATCCGACCTCCATAGGGCCTTCTACGATATTTTATAAGTCTTGAAAAAAAAAAGTTTGCAACGAATCTGTTTTTCGTTGCTGATTAGCAACGAATTTTAAATTCGTTGCAGATTTCGTTGCAAATCTGCAACAAAAAACCCCATTCGTTGCAAATCTGCAACGAAAAATTTTCGTTGCAAAATTCTATTCTTTTTTTAAAAAAATAGAGGACCTTCAAAAATTTGTAGATTGCCCTACGAACCTCGGATTTCAAAAAAACAAGTTCCTATGGGACCGTCACGATCTCATGATCACGTTGACGACCTCGAATACGATTTTTGATAGAGATTCAATAAATATCAAATTTCCTAATATGAAACAATTTTATACTTTAACCTTAATATATTTTTCTAACTTCTTGACCTACCTATAATATTAAATATGAAAAATAATTTAATCAGTAAAATTTTTGTTTGAGACCGCTAATTCGATGGGGAAGTCGATACGGACTCATAGAAACTGGTTTCGTCTCGATCCGACCTCCGTAAGGCCTTCTACGATATTTTATAAGTCTTGAAAAAAAAGTTTGCAACGAATCTGTTTTTCGTTGCTGATTAGCAACGAATTTTAAATTCGTTGCAGATTTCGTTGCAAATCTGCAACAAAAAACCCCATTCGTTGCAAATCTGCAACGAAAAATTTTCGTTGCAAAATTTTATTCTTTTTTTAAAAAAATAGAGGACCTTCAAAAATTCGTATATTGCCCTACGAACCTCGAATTTCAAAAAAACAAGTTCCTATGGGACCGTCACGATCTCATGATCACGTTGACGACCTCGAATACGATTTTTGATAGAGATTCAATAAATATCAAATTTCCTAATATGAAACAATTTTATACTTTAACCTTAATATATTTTTCTAACTTCTTGACCTACCTATAATATTAAATATGAAAAATAATTTATTCAGTAAAATTTTTGATTGAGACCGCTAGTTCGATCGGGAAGTCGATACGGACTCATAGAAACTGGTTTCGTCTCGATCCGACCTCCGTAAGGCCTTCTACGATATTTTCTTAGTTTTTTTTATATTATAAAAAATCCACGTTCTGCAACGAACAGTTTTCGTTGCAAATCTGCAACGAAACTTTTTCGTTGCAGATCTGTTGCAAATCTGCAACGAAAATTTTCGTTGCAAATCTGCAATGAAAATTTTGGTTGCAGATTTCGTTGTAAATCTGCAACGAAAATTAAATTCGTTGCAAAATTCAGTTTTTTGTTTTTTAAAAAATACATGACCTTAAAATTTTCATTGCAAATTTCATCCCAAATTCGGAAAGAACAATAAAATATTTTTCGTTGCAAAATTCGTTGGAGATTTGCAACAAATATATTTCGTTGCAATATTGCGACAAATTAATTCGTTGCAAATTTCCAACAACAAATATTTGTTGCAAAATTCGTTGCTTTTTTGCGACGATAATGGATTCGTTGCAAATCTGCAACGAATATATCATTCGTCGCCAAATTTGTTGCCAAATTGCAACAAATTTTGCAACGAAAATGTTTTTGACGCTAAATTGCGACAAAAAGTATTTGTCGCCAAATTTGTTGCTAATTTGGGACGAATATTTTTTTTGTTGCAAATGTTGTCGCAAATCTGCAACAAAAACTATTCGTTGCCAACTTTCGTCCCTAAAAAATTGTGTTTTTGTAGTGGTAGCGGTTTAGTAAATATATTAGCTAGGTTGGATTTAGAGTCTATATGCTTAAGTACTATTTCACCCCTGGCTACATGGTCTCTTACAAAGTGATGTTTAACTTCTATGTGTTTAGTTCTTGAATATTGGATTGGGTTCTTAGTTAGATTAATTGAGCTTATATTGTCAATGAATACTTGAGTTTGGGTGTAGCTAAGCTGGAAGTCCTTAAGAGTGTGCATCATCCATAGAAGTTGTACTACACATTCTCCTAAGGCAACATATTCAGCTTCAGTTGTGGATAGAGCTACACAGTGTTATTTTCTACTGCACCAACTTACTAGACAATGTCCTAATAGTTGGCAGCTTCCACTTGTGCTCTTTCTATCTAATTTGCAACCTGCATAGTCAGAATCCGAGTATCCTGACAAATCAAAGGTTGAGGTTCTAGGATACCAAATCCCTACATTTAGAGTGCCCTTTACATATCTTAGTATTCTTTTTAGGGCTGCTAAGTGTGTTTCCTTAGCACAGGTTTGGTATCTAGCACACATCCCTATAGCAAAAAGAATATCAGGTTTGCTAGCTGTAAGGTACAGTAGACTACCTATCATACTTCTATAGAGTTTAAGGTCTACTAGCTTACCATCAGGGTCACTGTCTATTTTTATATTAGTAGTCATGGGGGTACTTATGCTTTTAGAGTTATCCATTTTAAATTTCTTTGTTAACTCTTTAGCATATTTGAATTGATGGACATAGTTTCCATCTCTAGTTTGTTTAATTTGTAAGCCTAGGAAAAAGTTAAGCTCACTAACTAAGCTCATTTCAAATTCATTTTCCATTATCTTAACAAATTCTTTTAGAAAGTTTGAGTTGGTGGATCCAAAGATTATGTCATCTACGTAGATTTGGGCAATAAATATATCTTTTCCTAGGGTTTTAATAAATAAGGTTGAGTCAATTTGTCCTTGTTTAAATTCTTTAGAAATTAAGTAAGTTGATAAACATTCATACCAGGCCCTAGGTGCTTGTTTTAGTCCATATAGTGCCTTAGTAAGTTTGTAAACGTGGTCAGGTCTTTCTAAGTTCTCAAACCCAGGGGGTTGTCCTACATAAACTTCTTCTTTAATAAATCCATTTAGAAAGGCTGACTTTACATCCATTTGGTATAGCTTAAATCCTTTATGGGATGCAAAGGCTAATAGCATTCTAATGGACTCAAGTCTAGCTACTGGGGCATATGTTTCGTCGTAATCTAATCCTTCTACTTGGCTGAATCCCTTCGCTACTAAGCGGGCTTTATTTCTGACTATTTCTCCTTGATCATTTAGTTTATTCCTAAAAACCCAGTTAGTGTCAATAATGGATTTGCCTTCAGGTTTAGGCACTAGTTCCCAGACTTGGTTCCTCTCAAATTGGGCTAATTCTTCTTGCAAAACTATGATCCAATCAGGATCATGTAGGCCTCATCTATAGTCTTAGGTTCTATTTTTGAAATCATTGCTATTTGACTAAGATTTCTATAGGAGGATCTAGTCCTGACTCCTAGAGTTGGATCACCCACAATTTGGTCGGTTGGGTGACTGAGTCTGGGTTTCTTGGTTTTTCTAGAACTTGGTTCAGCCTCGGGTCCGGCTGGTCGGTTTGGTTCATTATTTGATTCAACTCTTTGAGATGGTTCAATTATTGGTTCAATAATTGGTTCATTTGACTCACTAGTTGGTTCAATAGTTAGTTCGTTTATGGGTTCAATTAAAGATTCACCAATTTGTTGAGTATCTTCTTGATCAGTGTTTGATGAAGTTAGATTTGGTTTTGAGTTAATTTCTTCATCAAATATTAGGTTGGTTGTGTCTTCGATTTTCTTGGTTTGGTTGTTGTAAACCCTATAGGCTCTACTTGTTGTTGAATATCCTAGGAAGATACCTGGGGTTGACTTAGACTGGAATTTTTCTAAGTAGTCTTTGGTGTTTAGGATATGGACTTTGCATCCAAAGACCCTTAGGTAGTGTAGATTTGGAAGTCTATGGTAATATAGTTCATAGGGTGTTTTGTTGTGTTGCTTGTTAATCAGGACCCTATTTTGAATGTAGCAAGCCGTACTAATTGCTTCTGCCCAATATTGGTTGGCTAAGTTAAATTCATTGAGCATAGCCCTAGCGGCTTCCTGTAGAGTTTTATTTTTTCTTTCGACTATCCCATTCTGTTGGGGGGTTCTAGGACATGAAAATTCATGTACATATCCATTTACCTTACAGAATTCCTCGAACCGTTGATTTTCAAATTCTCCCCCGTGGTCACTCCTAAGTCTTTTGATTTTAGTATCATTTTGATTTTCAATTAACTCATTAAAATGATTTAGGGTTTCATCTTTGGTTTTTAGAAACCTGACCCAGGTAAACCTTGAGTAGTCATCAATTATTACTAAGCAGTATCGGTTTCCGCTTAGTGACTTGGCTCCATGTGAATCAAATAGGTTAAGGTGCAGGAGCTCAAGTGTGGTTTGAGTTAGATCAGATTGAATTAGTTTGTGATTAGATCTGGTTTGTTTACCTTGATTGCATGATTCACATATTAAGTTTTCATGGTTTTTAATTTTGGGAATACCTTTAATTAGGCCAACTTGGGTGATTTTTAAAATAATTCTTAGGTTAGTGTGACCTAGTCTCCTATGCCAGAGATTTAATTGTTCTAACTGAGTTAACATGCATTTAGGTACAAGGGGAAGGTTTATAGTGTAGACATTATTTTTCCTAGTGCCTTTAAGTATAATTTCTGAGTTTTGTACGTTTCTAATCAGGCAGTTAGAATTGTTGAAGGTGACTATATAACCAGAATCACATAACTGACTTATGCTAAGCAAGATAAAATTGAAGTTTTCAACCAAAAGAACTTTCTTAATCACAAAGTCAGATTTAAGTTCAATATTACCTGACCCAATCACCTTGAGTGTAGCATTGTTGCCAAATGCCACTGAGCCTAAGTTCTTGAACTTGAGTTTGGTGAATTTCAATTTATCTCCAGTCATGTGTCTGGAGCAACCGGTATCCAACATCCATTGGTCCAAATCTTTTTGTTCCTACACATAAAGAGTTTTGTTGATTTGGATCCAATTAGAGTCAGGAATAGCTTAAATTGATTTTCACTGCCTAGTCTGTCTCACCCAAATCTAGGGTTTTTAATCACGTTAGCCTTATAGATTTTGTGAGACAGGTTTTGATAAAGGAATTTTTTTAAAAAAAACATGATTTATTTTGAAAATGTTAATTAATTTTGAAAACAATTGAATTTATTTTGAAAAGAATGTTTAAATCTACAACTAACTGAAAATTTGTGTTAGATTTGAATTTGACAAAGAATAATTTGAATTTGAATTTAAATTTAAAAAATTGGCTTCCAGGTCTTGGCGACGCACTAGGCCTTCTTTGGCCGTAGCCTTATTGGATCATCAACCCTTTCCTTGACAAAGCCTTTTAATGAAATTTCATTTTCAAAATTAATCTTTGAAAAATTCTGGTCTAACTAGTTTGGGTCTTGGATCGGTAGTTTCGGCTAGTTTCACCAGTCTAAAGAGACCAAGTATACTTGACCTTATTAGAATTGGTTTCCCTAACGTACTATCATCTCACCTCCACCCAATACTATGTTGTCAAGTTTCAGTTAAGTTTGTTCAGTTCTTAAACTAACCATTCCTAAGTCTAAGCATGGTAAATTGCAAAAATTAAATAAACAATCAGTCAAGCAAATTACAATCAAGAATTAAGTTCTATCTAACAATAAATATAGTTTTTAATTTAACTCCCCCTGGACTAAAGCCACGGTAATGGTTAGGCAAGATGTGAATCTTGTCCTTGGGGATCCAATACTGATTTGATCCAGTTGGTTTGTTCAGGTACAGTTTAGGTACCCATGCCTGAACTTTATTTCTGGACTGATTCAGTACAGCAAAGTAGGATCTTTGTCTAGATTTGGTTTTATAGCCAAGTCCGGATCGATTTAGAACTGATTTCAGTTTTCCAAGAATCATGTCAAGACCCTTGGAACTAGAAGTGAATTGTTCTAAAGCTGATCTAAGATCCTTAACTTGAGTTTTCAGGGAGGAATTCTCTTTCTCAAGTTTTTCAACTTGATTAGAGGTTCCTTCTTGAACCTTCTCAGTTAGGGGTTTAGAATCAGCTCCCTCTTTCAGGAGTTTTACTTCCTGTTGAAGGGATTCGACTCGGAGTTTAGCTTTCGCCAAATCTCGAGAAAGATAAGAGATTAATTCATTTAATTGACTTCTAGTAAATCCACTTACCTTGATTTCGCCATCCTATGAAAAGGTCAGTCTGCCGTTGTCCTGTTCTGATTCTGACTCGGTCTCGACTTCTTCTGAGGCGGTTAGTGCTAGTAGGTTCGACTGTGGGACCTCTTCTTCTTCGGAGGAGGACTCGTCCCACGTTGCTTGAAGTGCCTTCTTCCTTCTATTCTTCTTGGTTTCCTTTAGGTTCGGACACTCCGTCTTGTAGTGACCCTTCTTCTTGCACTCGTAGCAGGTCACGTTGGGCTTGTTCTTTTCGTTCGGGTTCAGCTGGTTCATCCCTTCTTCGGCTGACTTTCCGTTCGTTGGTTTGGTTCTTCAATTCTTTGTAGTAGTTTCGGGCCAGTCGGACCAGCTTAGGTCGATCTCCTTCTTCGTCTTCTGAGTCTGAGTCTGAGTTAGACTCGGGTTCAGGTTGAGGCTTCTTCTTAGTTGTCCTTCATGTTTTACCTGCAATAAAGGCAATACCTTTCTCAGCCAGATTGCAGTTAGTCTGTTCATGCAATTCTAATTCAGAGAACAATTTATCTAATTTTATTTTCGAAAGATCCCTTGAAACCTTGTATGCATCTACCATAGATGCCCACAAGGTGTTTCTCGGGAAAGCATTTAAAGCATACCTTATTAGGTCACGGTTTTCTACCTTGTGACCAATGGTGTGTAGACTGTTCATTAGTTCTTGAATTCTGGCATGAAGCTGAGCTGCTGTTTCGTTGTCGGCCATTTTGATGGTATACAGCTTGTTCAGGAGCAGATCTCTCTTGCTGATCCGAGTGTCTGATGTTCCTTCGTGCAGCTCGATCAGTTTTCCCCACAGCTCCTTGGCACTGTTGAAAGGGCCCACCCGGTTCAGCTCCTCTTTTGTTAAGCCGCATTGAAGTGTCTGGGTCACCTTTGCGTCCGCTTCAATTTCCCGTTTCAGAGCGGTGTCCCACTCTGTGTACCTTTGAGGTACTCCTTCAGCATTTCTCGGAATCTCCAGTCCGGACTGGATGATTATCCACATGTCCACCTGAGTTTTCAGATGGACTTCCATTCTGCTCTTCCAGTAGGAGAAGTCTTCTCCACTGAAGAGAGGTGGTCTTGCGGTGCTGAAGCCTTCTTGCATGGCCATTTTATCTGAAATGTAAACTAGACAAAAAAAAGGAATATCCCAAGACTTGGTCTTGGATTAATAGTGCGGGATAAAGGAAAAAATATTTGTCGAGTGGTGTTGCACCAACCTCGATCAACGAGAAGAAATTCGAACGAAAAAAAATATTAAAAGAAATTCGAACGAAAAAAATATTAAAAGAAAATTTTTTAAAAAAATCCAAAAAATTTTCAAACTGGTGGTTGCACCAAATTTGAACTTCCCCGCTCTGATACCACTTGTTGGATCGATAGAAACGATAGAGGGGGTGAATATCGTTAAGCGCTTTTCGGATAAAAACTAGAGCAAGTACGCAGCGGAATACAATCAATCGCGAACACAGGTAGATTTACTTGGTTCGGAGCCTAGGTCGACTCCTACTCCAAGGCCCACGGTCGTTGACCATTTTCTGCGGGCAATTCTATAAATGCGCAAAACGTTACAGAGAGATATTACAAAAGCAGTATAGTAAACTTAAAAGTAACTCTTCTTTTACCGGCGTCCGATGTAGATTGAATTTTCGGAGCAACGGGACGTCGTCGGCGCTTGAGTCTCGAGTCGGGAGGTTTCCGGAGCAGAGCGCGGGAGCAGAATAGCGTGATTGCATTGAATGAATTGTTGTTCGAAGCCTTGGGGTCGAGGGCCTATTTATAGCCCCTGGGGGCGCCCGGGACGTCGGGGGCACCCCCCCCCCACGTGTCAGCCGATCCGCTTCTGTCTCGGTCAGCTCTGATCCCTTAAAACTCAGGATCAGGCTTTGACGGGGGCGCCCTCAACGCTGGGGGAGCCCGGGTTGACCGGGTCTCTTCTTATCCGTTGGCTTCGATGGGATCTGCTTCGTTAGCTTCACCTGGGGGCGCTCGGACCATCCAGGGCGCCCGGGAGCAGCGGGGGCGCCCCGGAGCACGAGGGCGCCCTGCCCATGAGCTGCAGACGCAGTTCCTTTGCTTCAACTGTTTATGTTCACCTTGGGGGCGCCCGGGACACTCCGGGCGCCCTACTTAGCCTTTGCCTCACTCCTTTGAGGCTCTCTGAACTGTAGACACTCGTTCCTTTGGTCCTGCATCCAGGGTTAGTCCAAAACAACATAAAACAATAAGATGTTAGTTTATACAGCCTTAGCTGTCTTGGTTCTGACTTTGGGTCTCCAAGGAACCCTAGGTCGAACCGACGCCTACTGTTCCCTCGACGGGGAACGCGTCCTCACCTACTCCTCTCGGAAGAATGTACCTGATGCGAACCGGCTCCTCCGGTTGGACTTTTGCCTAGCGGTCCTTTGCCAGGTCTTGGATACCAAGCTGTCCTTCGCCCGGTGCCTAGCATTCCTTCGCTAGGTCTTCAGTCCCAAGCTGTCCTTCGCCTGGAGCCTAGCAGTCCTTCGCTAGGGCTTCAGTACCCTGGCATTCCTTCGCCAGTGTCTAGCAGTCTTTCGCTAGGACTTTTTACCCTGGCATTCCTTCACTAGTGCCTAGCAGTCCTTCGCTAGGACTTTTTACCCTGGCATTCCTTCGTCAGTGCTTAGCAGTCCTTCGCTAGGACTTTTTACCCTGCACACTTGAGTAGCATGTTAGATAACAAATAAGACTTAACTTTTGAGCCCTTTTGTCATTATCAAAACCCAAGTTCGACTTGGGTGCTTTCTGCACCAACAAGGTCTTCCTTAAAAGCATGAGTTTTCAATTTCTATTTTTGGGATAAGTGAAAGAATGAAGATTGGAAATCTTCATTATGATGAATGCTCAAGGATGAGCATGGGTTCAAATGGAGGGTATGGGACTTTCATTGGGCATGCCGTTGACCACATAGACTCTCAGGGAGTATTTTTGATGTGTGTCAAAGGGGGAGAGATTGAAAGACTAATAGGGATTAGTCTTTCTCAAACATAATGTCAAACATCAAATAGGGGGAGATTGTTGGTGCAATCTTGGTTAGGTCAAGGTTGACCTAGTTTGACTAGGCTCGGGTGAGCTTAAGTCTGGTAAGCTTGGTGAGCTTAAGTTTGGATGTTTCAATGTTTGATAATGATGTTTGAATGTCATATGATGTTTGAATATCGTATGGTATCAAGTGGGTCAAGGTTGACTGGAGACTTGACTAGGTGAAGTCCTGGTGGATCAGGGAGATCGCACGCTGGTATGGAAGAAGACTTAGTGGGACTAGGCACACCTAGTTGGACTAGGTAAGTCCAGGTGGATCGGGAAGATCGCACGCTGGCATGGAAAAAGACCTAGTGGGACTAGGCACACCTAGTGGGACTAGGTAAAGTCCAGGTGAATCGGGGAGATCGCACGCTGGCAAGGTGGAAGTCTACCATGAGACTAGACCTAACTCGAGGGTTAGGCAGACCTGGTTGAGAATCAGGTTAAGTCCTAGTTGAGAGCTAGGCAGGAGAAATCCAGGTTGGTCAAAGGGGTTGACCGTGAACACAAGTTAGATTGAACTCAATCGATTGGGAGATCGATTGGGTTGTTGTCTCGCGAGAATAGAAAGGACTTAATCAATTGGGTAATTGATTAAGAAGGATCTTAATCAAGATCAATTGGGTAATTGATTAAGAAGGACCGTAATCAATTAGGTAATTGATTAAGAAGGACCGTAATCGATTGGGTAATCGATTAAGAGAGTTTTGTTGCGAGAACAGAAGGTGGCTGAATCGATTGGGTAATCGATTCAACCTTCCCTTAATCGATTGGTCAATCGATTAAGGGCAGTTTTAATCGATTGGCTAATCGATTAAGGTTCAAAAACTAGCCGTTGAATAGCTAAGTCTACGTGGTAATCGATTAGATAACCCTAGGCGTCGGGTATAAGGGTTTTCACGCAGGTTTTGAGCCACAACTCTTCTCCCCTTCTTCTCCTTCATCAGTGTCATTTCAAGGGAAGCCTTGGAGGATATTGCTACTGCATTTCTAAGGTTCTAGAGGCAATCACAAGCTTGAAGATAGCAAGGAAAGCAAAGCTTGAGCTTATCATTGTAAATCTTGTAAGATTTCATTTTGTATTTGCTTAGATTCTTGTTGTATCTTATTGAAAGCTTGTAAGAGGTTTCTCCACCTCAAGAAGGAGATCTTTCATAGTGTATGAGAGAGTGAGGAGAGTGGGTCCTTGGATTAGTCATCCGTCAGGGGTGGATACCAAGTAAATCCTTAGTGTTAGCGTTTGCTCGAGTCTTCCATCGCGACAAATCATCACGGAGCAAATCGGAGCTAATCACCCCCCCCCTCTAGCTCATCTACCGGTCTCAACAGTAATCTGGATGGTTGATCTTGGATGGGATTAAACTGCATCCATTGGATCTGATTAAAGGATAAGGCTTTATCTTTTATGAGATAAAGGAATTTTTATCTTCTGCTCGAGATTGCTATTGTAATCTCCAAGTAATAATATCGGCAAGAATAAACTGTCTCTGACCTTTATCCCAACTAGTAAGCTTGGTCGCCTCTGCTCTCGAGGTCTTGGCTTCAATTCCTCTTAGCAACAATTTAATCTTTCTTTTTCGGGCGACTAGCCTTTTGGTTCTTCGTCTTCTGGGTGATTTTCGGCCAACCGGAGTTAGGCTCACCCGAACCCGACTCCGACCTTTCGCCCCTCGAGCGTCCTTCCTCCCGGCTTCTCGTCCCTTAGACACCGCACGAGTCCTTCTCACTCCACCGGCGTACTCTTCCACAGCTTCCGCGTCCCTCGGATTGTACCGAGCCCGTCGCACTTTCCCGCACAATCCTTCTCGTTTGCTACATCTTACGCTCGAATTCCTCCGTACCTAAACTCCTGCACACTTAGCAGAGGGATTAAACATACCAGGACCTAACTTAACCTGGTTGATCACATCAAAACTTACTGAGGCACCAACAATCTCCCCCTTTTTGATGTGCATCAACCCAGGTTCAATTAGGGTTAAACCAAATAAGTAAAAAATAGTAAAATTAAATAAACAGGTTGAGCATGAAAAAGATGTTTCAATGCAAATCTACAATCTCCCCCTGTACACTAGCCTAATCTCCCCCTTTGATCATGGCAAAAATCGGGGACTAATAAACCGGGGATGAAAAAGTTAGCATATTGAAAACATTGTAGTGTTTAACTAAAGCTTAAAAGATTAAAAAAAATAGTTTTCAAAAATAGCATTTTCAAGAATTTTTCAAATTAAAGAAAATATAATTTCATTATTTTTTTTAAATTCTAAATGGACTTAAAAACTTTTGAAATAATTTTGACAAAGTCAACATTTGATTTATAGATCCAAAAAAATCGGATCTAGTCAAACTCTTTTGTTAATGCAGTCTGACCCTGATTGTTGTTTTGGTGTTGACACCGATTTAAGTTTGATTCAAGTTTGGTTGAATTTGGATTAAGTCCAGGTGGATCGGGAGATCGCACGCTGGCATGTGAAAAGTCCTAACTTGGAGGGTTAGGTGTGGAAAAGTCCTAGCTTGAAGGGCTAGGTGTGAAAAGTTCTAGATTGGAGGGCTAGGTGTGAAAAGACCTAGCTTGGAGGGCTAGGTGGGAAAAAGTCCTAGCTTGGAGGGCTATGTTGGATGGAAATCCCGGTGAGTGAAGCTGGGTCCTGGTGAGTGAAGCCAGGTGATGGAAATCCCGGTGAGTGAAGCCGGGTCCTGGTGAGTGAAGCCAGGTGATGGAAATCCTAGTGAGTGAAGCTAGGTTGAAATCTCGGTGAGTGAAGTCGGGTCCCGGTGAGTGAAGTCGGGTGACCGAAATCCTAGTGAGTGAAGCTAGGTTGAAATCCTGGTGAGTGAAGCCGAGTCCCGGTGAGTGAAGCCGGGTGAACGAAACCCTGGTGAGTGAAGCCAAGTCCTAGCCTGGAGGGCTAGGTTGAAGTCCCAGTGAGTTAAACTGGGCACGGAGTCTTGGTCCGGGGGGCTAAGAACGAGTCAGAGAAGGGTTGGGAGCTTGTTCTCGTGACTTAGAGGAGATTTGACCTTGCCTGGATCGGTCTGGTGACCAATCAGGGAAGTTGACACGGTGCTCCTTCATGGATCGGTCTGGTGACCGATCCAGCGATGATTAATCGGTCTGGTGACCGATCAGGCAGCACACAGTGACCTTGTTGGGTTACTGCTTGGCTCCTGATCGGTCTGGTGATCGATCAGGGAGCATACAGTGGGTTTTGGGAACCTTACTGCTTGGCTCTTGATCGGTCTGGTGATCGATCAGGGATACTATTCAGAATGATCTGGTGAACGATCATTTGTCACAAGGTTCTCACTATAACCGATCAGGATGACTCCTGATCGGTCAGGAAGCAGCCTAATCGGTCTGGTGACCGATCAGGGCACAGCTTGATTGGTCTGGGGACTGATTTGGAGTGTGCAGCAGACTGCTGGATAGGTCTGGGGACCAATCAGGAGTGTGCAGAAGACTGTTGGATCGGTCTGGTGACCGATCAGGGTCCTCTCTGATCGGTCTGGGAACCGATCAGGAACATAACTTTAATTCAAATACTCTGTCAGAAGTTTCTGATCGCGTCTGTTTTCACTGCCGATTCTCTGCTACTTGGTGATTTCATTTGATATCGATTTGCTAAGCTTCTGTTGAAGTGTGCAGGTGACACAGGAGGATTCAAACACTCAAGGAGGGTCAATGGGAGTCTTTCCTTGGAGCAGGTTTGTTTGTTTCTCCTTCTCAGGTTTCAACGGCAACTGAGGCATGGCTGGCGACTGACGGAGGCTCAGCTGGAGAGGGACTTCAGTGGACTGAGTGCTCAGGGAGGTCAGTGGGTTCAGGCTGTGCTCAGGGGATGCTGATGGAGCCTGGCGATGAAGCAGGAGCTTAAGAGGAAGATGAGAAGCAGAGGAGGCAACAAGAAGAAAGAACAGGAAAACAAGCAAGTGTGGCTGTGGGTTTCACTGTTGATTGTTGAGCTCCTTGTGTAGCTTCTCTCTTGAACTTTCTTGCTACTGTCTTGTGAGAGGTTCCTCCTTAGTCTCGTGAGCTTATCTTGTATCCTATTGAGACGCTTGTGGAGAGGTTTCTCCACCGAGAAGGAGGCGTTGTTTTATCCGGGTCACCGGGGCTTGATCTGCCGACAATCAAGGGATCGCCCACCTTACGAGCACGGCAAGGAGTAGGGGCAAGTTATCCCCAAACCTTGTATATCCTCGTCTTAGCGACTGTGTGGTTTGTGTTTCAGTTACTGCATTCCTATTTCTGCTGTTATACTTGTTTTGCTTCCGCTGCGGCTAACTTAAGTGCAGAAAGATTTCAAAGAGGTTGATCTTAGTGTCTGGCTATATTCACCCCCCCCCCGCTCTCTAGCCATCCAAGGTCCAACATCTTTTTCTTTCGAATTCTTAAAATTTAAAAATATGGTTTCATCTAAAAAATCATAAAAATTCGAAGAGTGTTCGAAAATTTTCAAAAAGTTTCAAGTGTATAGCCAACTTTCCTTAAGTAACAAAAAATTGTACTGAATTTAAAAAAAAATGACACAATAAAAATTGTTAGTCAATATCTGCAACAAAAATTAATTTAAGACAGATTTAGGAATCCAAAATAGGTTATTATCAACCGAGTTAGTTAAAAATTTAGGGGGCACATAATTTCTTGGTATTTTCCTAAGTTGGCCCTTGTGATTCTTAAGATACCAGTTTAGCCCCTCAGGATAATGATTCTTTTTCTGTCGCAGGCATGTAATATCAAATTCCAATTTCTTAACAAAATTTTCTAGATTTTCATTTTTATTTTTTAAGTTATCGAACATACTTAATGGACATGATGTAGTTAACTCCTTTTCAACCTCAATATCATTCTCCTCTTTTTACATAAACTATTCAAAACAGATTTTAAAACAAAAAAAAGTTTGTCGGGAGGTAATTTACATACCTCACTTACCATATCGTCATATTTGCTGCTTAGTGGCTCCTCATCATTGCTGCTTTCGTCAGACGACTCTCCCCCTTCATTGATACTCATCTCCGATGAGCTCTCTTCGTCGTCCTCCTCTTGATGACTCGCCATCAGGGCAAGTCCAGCATACTCCTCGATTTCTGACTCATCAGAAGGCGTGTCATCCCATGTCACTTTCAACGCTTTCTTTTTCTTCAGCTGATTTTCCTTCTTCTTGTTCTTTAATTTGGGACAGTTGTTTTTAATGTGACCCTCTTCGTCACAATTGTAGCACTTTTCTGTTCGTCTCTTCGGAGATTTATTCTTACCTTGAAACTTTGAAATTGATTAGATTTAACAAACTTTTTAAATTTCCTTACCAAGTATCAGTTTTCTTCTTCTTCTTCATCATCCGAGGATACCGATCTTGGTACTGTTGTTTTCGCATTCAGAGCTACACCATTCGTCTTTCGATTTCCTGCAATTCTCGATTCGTGAAGTTCAAATGTTGAAAATAAATTCTCGAGCGAAGTTGTCTCGAGATCTTTAGCAATAAAAAAAGAATCAACAAAAGGCGTCCAATCGGAATTTTTCGAAAACGAATTAAGCGTGTACCTCAATGAATCTCGGTTACTTACCTCTTCCCCGAGATTCGTCAGTTCTGTTAACAAACCTTTTATTTTTTTAGTGCAAATGCGCTACTGTTTGACCTTCTTCCATGCGGAGGTTGGTCAGCTGGTTCCGGAGAATGCCCCTTTTAGAGAGCTTGGCTTCGGAAGTCCCTTCGTGTAACTCTAAGAATTTTTCCCAGAGTTCTTTCGCGGATGCGTATGTGCCGATTCGGTTGACTTCTTGTGCTGGGAGTACAGAAAGCAGGTGGCAAACTACTTTTCCATTCACCATAAAATCAGCTTGTTCTTTCTTGCTACATTTGGTTAAATCCTTTTCTCCGAGAGCTGCAAAACCAGATTGCATTATTATAAACAATTCGAATTCTGTAGTGAAGAATACCTCCATCTTGCGCTTCCATTCGGCGAACTCCCCCTTGAATTTCGGTGGGAAGATGACGGGTCTGACCATTTTGGTTGATGGTGCTGCAGTTGGCCGTTAGTCTTTCTACGGCGAACTAGGCTCTGATACCACTTGTTGGATGGGGTGGACCGACTAGAGGGGGGGTGAATAGACGGTTATGAAAAATAATTGAGATAACACTCATCTAAAAAAAACTTGGTTGTAACTGGAACATTGCTTCCAAGGCGGTTAATGCTCAAGCAGAACTCCTTCAGGTGGAGAAGCCTTTACAGTTGTAGCACTGAAGACTTAGAGAGGTTACAATTAAATCGATGCCTTTAATTCTAAATTCTAAGCCTATTTATAGCCTAAGAGAATAAATCTGGATTGTTGATTGTTGAGGAATTTTCTCTTGTCCATTGATCCTTGGATGTAATCTGGATGGTTGATCTTGGATGTGATTAAACTGCATCCATTAGATCTGATTAAAGGATAAGGCTTTATCCTTTATGAGATAAAGGAATTTTTATCTTCTGCTCGAGATTGCTATTGTAATCTCCAAGTAATAATATCGGCAAGAACAAACTGTCTCCGACCTTTATCCCAACTGGTAAGCTTGGCTGCCTCTGCTCTCGAGGTCTTGGGTTTAATTCCTCTTAGTAACAATTTAATCTTTCTTTTTCGGGCGACTAGCCTTTTGGTTCTTCATCTTCTGGGTGATTTCCGGCTAACCGGAGTTAGACTCACCCGAACCCGACTCCGACCTTTCGCCCCTCGAGCGTCCTTCCTCCCGTCTTCTCGTCCCTTGGACACCGGCGTACTCTTCCGCAGCTTCCGCGTCCCTCGGATTGTACCAAGCCCGTCAGCTCATTTTCCCGCACAATCCTTTTCGTCTGCTACGTCTTACGCTCGAATTCCTCCGTACCTAAGCTCCTGCACACTTAGCAGAGGGATTAAATATACCAGGACCTAACTTAACCTGGTTGATCACATCAAAACTTACCGGGGCACCTACACTTCCTTCGATGAATCTCCCTCTTCGGATTTGTCTTGATTTGGCAAAGTGGACGGATCTTCATGAAGCTTTGCCAATTTGCTCCAAAGCTATTTGACATCTTGAAATTCTCCAATTTTGTCCAAGATGGTGCTTGGCAATAGATTGACCAATAATTTGTTCACTTTGTCGTTGGTCTCGCATCTCTTGATTTTATCCTCATTCCATTTGCTTTTCTTGAGGAGCTTCCCTTTGCTATTTGTTGGAGCTTCAAAGCCCTCCATTAGAGCAAACCATTGCTCTATCTCTATCATGAAGAAATTTTTAATCTTTGTCTTTCAAAGATTGAAATTTGCTTTATCGAATAGTGGAGGTACTCGAGTGTCGTAGCCAAACTCCATTTTGAGGTTGAATCCACTTGATGATGACTTCTTGAAATTAGGGTTTCTTCAAAACTTCTTCTTCTTCCTCTAGCTCTTGCTCTCTTGGCGATGAGTCCAAAGAAGAGTGACCTTGCTCTGATACCACTTGTTAGTACCGGTAGGTGAGCTAGAGGGTGGGGGGGTGATTAGCTCAGATCTTTGCTTGATGAAGATTTATCGCAGCAGAAGACTTGAGCAATGCTAACACCTCGATTTTACTTGATATCCACCTCTTTGAGATGACTAATCCAAGGATTCTCTTTTTCCCACTCTCTCATACACTATGAAAGATCTCCTTCTTGAGGTGGAAAAAACCTCTTACAAGCTTACAAGAAGAAACACTCAAGAAACTCAAGCAAATACAATAAATCTTACAAGATTTGTACACTTAGATCCTTGCTTGTCTTGCTTTCTTCGTCTTCTTACTTGGAAAATGCCTCTTGAAGTGCATTAACACTAGCCCAAGAACTAGTGAAGAAGGAGGTGAAGAGTTGTTCCTTCAAGAGTTGTCGCTTCAAACCTGTGTGAAAACTCTATATACCCGCGACCTAGGGTTCCCTAATCGATTACCCAATCGATTATTACGTCAGACTTAGCCATTCAACAGGTATTTTTTGAAGCTTAATCGATTACCCAATCGATTAAGATGATCTTAATCGATTACTGAATCGATTTAGCACCTCTCTATGCCTCGCACAATTCCACTGTAATCGATTGATCAATCGATTACCGTCCCCCTTAATCGATTGCCCAATCAATCAAGGAGAGGTCGAATCAATCACCTAATCGATTTAGGCTGCTTCTGTTCTCACGACACAATTCTACCAATCGATTGCCCAATCGATTCATTCCCTCCTTAATCGGTCACTCAATTGATTAAGAGGACTTTTGTTTGCCAGAAACCAACACCAATCGATTACTTAATCGATTAGCCCCAACCCTAACTTGTGTACACAAGTCTAGGGTTCCCTTGGCTAACCCCGATCCACCGTGACCTATGAGGACTTCCTCACCAAGTGTGTGATTAGACCTTTGACCGACTTAGACTTTCCCTTGCCTAGTTCCCAACTAGGACTTAACCTAGTTCCCAACTAGGTTTGCCTAACCCTTTAGTTAGGTCTAGTCACTCGGTAGACTTCCACCTTGCCAACGTGTGATCTCCCCGATCCACTTGGACTTCACCTAGTCCCACTAGGACTTTTCCCATGCCAGCGTGCGATCTTCCCGATCCACCTGGACTTCACCTAGTCCTACCAGGTGTGCCTAGTCCCACTAGGACTTTTTCTGTGCCAGCGTGTGATCTTCCTGATCCACCTAGACTTCACTTAGACCCATCAGGTGTGCCTAAACTCACCAGGACTTTTCTCGTCAAGTCTGCAGTCAACCTTGTCCCACTTGAATCATACACAGTTCTAACATCTTTGTCAAACATCGAAACCCAAGTTCACCCGAGCCTAGTCAAACTAGGTTAACCCTGACCTAACAAAGATTGCACCAATAAATTTCACCTACGGATAGTAGGTCATATAAGCTCGTACTAACGAGCAATGCAAGGTCACCGGACCAAATGCAAAATACCTCCTGTATGTGCATGCCCACCAAATGCAGCAATCATAGTTCAATCAAATGCATCAAAAAAAAAGATTAATAAGGTTGGGTAACGTCGAACCTCGGGAGATCGACCCGATCCCATGGAAGTTTCCCACCGGTCGCTAGGGTAAATCGGAAGTGCTTGCGGGGGTGATCCATAAACCCAACATACCAGGGTTCACGCCCCATTTGGAGAAAAAATTCCTACAAAATATGCTATAGCTGGTGAGTGAATCGTAGATGTCTGGGATGACAACTAATCACCCTTTCGCTGCACCATAACCCTAGGGGCTCAATCAAATGCATCAAGCATAATCAAATACAATCCATGTATCATACTCATGATACAATGACATGATCGCTTCTGACGCTAGTCAACCATTATCACAAATCATATGTGAGGCCGAGTGGGTAGGGCTATGACACTGTACACAGTCTGCCATCACTACTTCTGAGTGTCCAAGTGGACAGGATGCTGATGGAGTCCTCACTCCTATCCCATGTCTTATAGAGGAGGCATCCCTCTTATCTCTTTGTATCACCGAAAAGAGGAGGGATCCTGGTCTGCTACCACGCTCTGAAAACCACTAATCAATGAGTGGTCGAGTAGAGCAGTACAAGGCAATTGCACACACTCTCTGATAACCACTAACCCCTGAGTGACTAGGTATGTAGATCTAGATATGACTGACCATCTGTCTCAACTACAAAGGAACCAAGGGTTGTCAGCCATGCAACAATGCAAGAATGATGCATGATGCAAACACATGCAAGCACCCACCAGATCATTATCCATAGCTTAACACGACATGTATAAGTCAGAATCATGACCTACAACTAAGTTACTAGGTATACATGCAAGGTATAACTAGTGATCAATCAATGAGTATTTGCTTATCATTGTCATTGTGATAACCTGAAAAGTGATTTAAAAATAAATTTAAGAACTTTAGAATTATTAATAAATAATAATAAATCTAAAAAAATTATATATAAATAATTAAGATATAATTTTAATTTATATATAAAATATTAAAATATAAAATATTTGAATTTTAAGACTTAAGATTATTGAAATTAATAAATAAAAATATATAAATTAGGAAAATGAAATTATCAAAATATAAATTTCATTTATATAAATTAATAAAATTTACTAGAATTTTTAATTTTTAAATATAAAATTTTGAATAAAAATATGATTTATAATTAAAAAAATATGATTTGAAATATAAGATATTTAATAAGACTTATAATTAATAAAACTTATAAAAAAATTTTATTTTTAAATATATTTTTATATCATTTTTTGAGATAATTTAATTAAGATTTTGAAAAGTCAATTCGAATTGCCCATTTATTTGAGTAAATATTTAAATTAAATAAAATAATTAAAAAAACACAACACCACAGCATCGCGACATTGTGATGCTGCCGACGGTGCAGGATGCATTCAACATCGTCGGACTTGTCGCCGGAGACTTCGGACGACGTTGGATGCTTCCGACGACGCGTCCGATGCCGGATGCCTTCGATGATGCGTCCGACACCGAATGTCTCCAGCAATGCGTTCGACATCGGAGGCATTGTCCCGTGATGCTGAATGCATCGCGAGACACCTCCAACGCCATCGAACACGTAGTAGGACACTTCCGGCGGCGCTGGGCGCATTGCCAGAGCCACCTGGCACCGCCGAAAGAATCCCGCGATGAGTCCAGCACCGCCGAAAATGTCCCACGACGCCGGAAGCGTCGTACACTTGCTAGTGGGGGAAAAATTGGAAACTGGAAAAATAGGAAAATCAAAACATACTTGCGAGTGATCGACTTCCGGAGAAGCATCTAATGGCGCGGCAGTAGATGAGATAGATGAATCGAAAAGATATAGGCTTTTAGGGTTTTTTTTTTAAAAATAAATCTTGAGTTGTTCATGACGCAGCGTCTGGTGCCGCTGTGCGGTGCCTAGCACCGTATAGGACTGTCTAGGTGGCTCTTTTGCCTAGGCTGCCTGTAGAGGAGGTTTTCGGTGTGCCGATGGGCCGCCAAGCGCCTAGGCGCCACCTAGGGTGAGTTTTCAAACATTGCTTGTGCTTAAGATTTTTAGATAACCTAAAATATACCGAACACAAGTTTGGTTTCAAATATATTTTACGGAGAATTTCTAAAGATTTAATATTGTCAAGAGACAAAGTAAGATTGAAAAAATTTCAAAAAAATTATTTTCAAAGTATTTTAAGGACTTTTAAAATCTCATTTTTGAAAAAAAAAATTGAATAAGAATATTCCAAGAGAATTTTTGAAAGCAGATTTTAACAAATATTTTCTAACGATTTTGCAAAGTAGTTTTTCAATTGAAAAATAATTCAAAGTAGTTTTCAAAATATTTCAAAGAAAATTTTCAAGGTATTTTTCAAGAAATATTTCAAAGCTTTTTCAAAATATTTCAAAAATATTTTTCATCAATTTTTCAAAATATTTTCAAGAATTTTTTCTAGGTATTTTTCAAAATATTTTAAAGAAAATTTTCAAGACATTTTTCAAATTTTTCAAAGAATTATTTTCAAAATCTTTCAAAGTATTTTTTAAAATCTTTCAGAAGGTTTTCAAAGCATTTTTTTTCAAAATATTTCAAACAAATTTTTCAAAACATTTTTTAAAATATTTCAAAAAGGTTTTTCAAAGCATTTTTTTTTCAAATATTGCAAAGAAATTTTAATGTTTTTTTTAAAAGATTTCGAAGACATTTTTCAAAGCAATTTTAAAATTATTTCACGGATTTTTTTTTCAAAATATTTCAAAGATTTTTTTCATAATATTTCAAAGAATTTTTTCAAACTATTTTTTAAAAAATTTCAAAAAAAATTTCAAGTAATTTTTTTTCAAAATATTTCAAAGAATTATTCAAAATATTTCAAAGAAATTTTGAAGGCATTTTTCAAAATATTTTGAAATAACATATTCATTTGAATTTCTTTTAAAAATAGATCCCGTTATCTTGATATTATCCATTAAGAAATCTTTCTTAAAGTAAATGTTTAACCTTTAGTTACTAGCTAGCTATCTAAAAGGATAGTAATTTCACTTGATTAGTCATGTTAAGTAGAATTATCTAACTAGTGATTTATTTGGAAGGATTACGTTGCTTGATCATTATCAATTGGTATTTTAATGCCCCTGCTTATATTGATGCACTTCTATAAACATCTGAGGTCCATACACAACTCTAAGCATCTCACTCTATTTTAAGTATTTCAATACACAAGCAAGATAATCCGAATGTATTTGTGAGATGCTAACTATCTAGGACTATAGGTTCATGGTTTTCTAGAGGAAACCTAGGTTGTTCATCCAGCAAAAAAATGTTTGAAAACTTAAAAGATAAGTTTTTGGAAACAATAGTATTTTGAAAAAAAAAAGTTTTTGAAAAACATATATTTTGAAAAATGATATTGAACAAACAACAGAGCAAGTCCTAGTCAATAGTGCACATTCCTAATTATCATCATAAATTATTAAATTTGGATTTTAGGAGTGGTTTAGTAAAGATATAGGCAAAATTTGATTTGGACTCAACATAATTAAGTTTAATATCCTTTTTGGCTACATGATCCCTAACAAAGTGGTATTTAATTTCAATATATTTGTGTTTTGAATGATGCACTAGATTTTTGGTTAAGTTAATTGAGTTAGTGTTGTTAGATACCAAATTTTATGGGGCTGAAAAAGTGAATTTCGAAAATTTGGGGCCAAGTTGTAATTTTTCAAATCTGTTGGGCTTAATTGCAAAACGTCAAAATGTTGGGACCGAGTGCATGTTGACAAGGATACGGGTTCGTAAAATTCTAAATTTTTACGTGCAGCGGAAGAATTAGCATAAAATAATTTCTCAAATTATTCTAACCACGTATCTAGCATGCAACCTTATGGTGTGTGGACATGATCATAAAATAAAACTTTGCGAAAAAGTAAACTAATTTACTAAGTACCTCGCGTAACTCGAAGTAAGGGACGAGATCCAACCGTAGCGTCCCTTGGAAGCTTCGCCTCTATTCGCGTCCACGCCGAGTTCTCTTCGGGATGACTTCGCAAAGTCACGAGTTTTGTGCCGACGAGAACTACTAGATTCTCTAAAGGCACAACTAGAACAACAAGAGAAAAGATAGGAAACTAACCACCAAGAGACGGAATCTAAATTCCGAGAAGGAAGGAGATGTGATCCGCTTCTTTTTCTCCGAGGTCGTCTTGGTGGATGAAGCTCACGCCCACCTTGGGAGTTGCGCCGGCCCTAGGGGAGGAGAGAGAGCCGGCCCTAGAGAGAGAGGGGCGCCGGCCCTAGAGAGAGAGAGGCGTGTAGAGAGAGAGAGAGAGAGCAATTAATCTCTTGATTAATTGATTGGGAATTCAAGGCTTGCCTTTGGTTCCTTATATAGTTGCTTCTCCCTTGCCAAGTCTTTCTCTTAACGGAATTAACGGAATTAATTTTCATAAGAAATTTATCTTATAATCTTTCTTATGAATAATTCCGTTATGCCTAGTTTTATTATAACTAACTTTATAATAAAACAAATACTTCTCTCCTTTAATTATGGAATAAATTTTATAAGAAATTTATAAACTTTCTTATTATGAAAAAATCAATTCATAATTGATTTTATAAAATTAAAATAAACCATTCCATGGATCATTTTAATTTCCATAAAAAGAATAAATTTCTATAAATTTATTTATATAAATTTCTTTATACAAATTTATTTATCCATAATTTATAAAACAAATCGCGCTAGATTTATTTTATTAATTAAACCAAATAAATTGGTTTATCCCCTTTGTAGTGGCCGGCCAAACCAAGAGGGTGGACACCCTCTTTGGCCGGCCAATTCAAACCGAACCGATCGCGAATTAAACTCATTTAATTCGCCCAATAAGCCTTCAAAAGACTTAGCCATTTTTAGCTTCCATTGCGCCTCTGATAAATTCAGATTCGACTTATTTCTCTTGATCGGAAAATCTAATTTTCAACTCGTTTTAAATCCCTCGGATTACTCGTAGTGCGTGTGACTAAATAGGCTTTCGATTTATGTTGGCAGTCTATAATTAACTAATTATAGAACGATCATGAGTGGCACCTAGTAGTACATCATGACCCCCAATTAATCGAAAGATCAACGGTTTGACCTCAGAAGTAATTCTGAAATCCTTCAGCAGCTCTAATGAATCGTGCCCCATTCCCTTCACCATCTTATACCCACATGGTTCAGGACACGGTCTATTTGTGTCAGTCCCCACTAGGCTGACTACGTCACACTTAGCCCAAGTAATGTCTTTCTCGTCCTTTGGATTTCTAATTACTCTCATGTATTTTAGAGACTCACACTCTAAACATGATATGCTCTGGCCAGAGGCTTTGAGTAACAATCCAATGATAGGCCTGGGTATACATCTCCTCGCAAGGAGTGGTGAATCCTTTGTAGGCTGTTCAAACATCTTCGGGCACTTCGGCTTATACCCAATCATCCTGGGTCCACACCTCCTTGGAGATGCTTGCTTAAGATGTTAAAGTATAAGTCTCCATGACCAAGATGACTTGAACACCGCAAGTCAAAGGAACATCGCACTTAAGCCGCAGTAAGAACTTCATTGACATATCTATATAGATAACCATATGAAGTCTTACAGCTAGTCACTCCAATGAACTAGTTCCCTTAACTAGCATCCATGTTTATCTCCGGACATCCCAATGTCACCAGCCAGTGAGAATCAGCTGATTAGAGAATAACCCATGCTAGTCTCAACAGAATTGATAGTGTCCGTATTTATCAATTCATCGACTAGGGATATTTTCAATACTTCACATTTGCACATTTAGAGATAATCACTAGTTGTGATCCCATCACAAATTCTCTTATGCTGTGAGTTGTATTGCGGACATTCAGTAGATGAGTTTAAGATCCCAATCAAATACAAACATGTATACTCAAATAGTGAATTATCATTTATTAAAATAAATGTTTACAATCATAAGGCGATTGCCTTAGGACACTTCTCTCATATCACTAACAAACTCCCACTTGGCCTAATGCCAATCGCTACGGTATCCAATACCACAGCTCTAACATGACCCTCAAACTTGCTTGAGGCAAGGCCTTAGTTAAAGGATCCGCTAAATTCCTTTCAGTGGGAATTTTCTCAATTTGTATATCATTCCTACTTATAATCTCTCTGATCAGATGATAGCGGCGAAGCACGTGTTTGGATCGCTGATGAGACCTTGGTTCCTTTGCTTGTGCAATAGCTCCATTGTTGTCGCAGTAAACCGGCACTGCATCATCAATGGTTGGAACCACGCCAAGTTCGGAGACGAACTTCTTGATCCAGACTGCTTCCTTTGCTGCTTCCGAAGCTGCGATATATTCCGCTTCCGTGGTGGAATCCGCTACGGTGTCTTGTTTGGAACTTTTCCAACTTACTGCGCCTCCATTCAAAGTAAATACGTATCCAGACTGAGATTTGGAGTCATCCTTATCTGTCTGGAAACTGGCATCTGTATACCCACGTATTACCATATCTCCTTCTCCATATATTAGGAACACATCCTTAGTTCTTCTTAAGTACTTAAGGATTGTCTTAACAGCCGCCCAATGATCCATTCCTGGATCCGACTGGTATCTGCTTGTGACGCTCAAAGCATACGATACATCGGGCCTTGTACATAACATAGCATACATGATAGATCCTATCGCGGATGCATAAGGAATCTTATTCATGCAAATCCTCTCGTCTTCTGTGCGCGGACACATAGACTTTGAAAGGTTGATCCCATGCCTGATGGGAAGGTAACCTTTCTTGGATTCCGACATGCTAAACCTTTTTAGCACTCGGTCTATATATGTAGACTGCGAAAGACCAAGCAACCGTTTTGATCTATCTCTATAGATTCTAATCCCAAGGATATAGGTTGCTTCTCCCAGGTCTTTCATGGAGAAAGTTTTGGACAACCAAATTTTAACTGTTTGTAAGACTGATATATCGTTTCCTATAAGTAAGATGTCATCGACATATAATACTAGGAATACGACTGCACTCCCACTAACCTTCTTGTACACACAAGGTTCGTCTGGATTTTGTGAGAAATCAAACTTTTTGATTGTCTCATCAAAACGGATGTTCCAGCTCCTAGATGCTTGCTTCAGTCCATATATGGATCGTCGAAGCTTGCATACTTTGGTTTTATCAACCGATGTGAAACCTTCAGGTTGTATCATGTATACATCCTCAAGCAGGTTTCCTTAAGGAAAGCTGTTTTCACATCCATTTGCCATATCTCATAATCATAATGAGCTGCTATGGCTAGGAGCATCCGAATGGATTTAAGCATAGCTACTGGCGAATAGGTTTCGTCATAATCAATTCCTTGCTTCTGACGATATCCTTTTGCCACTAATCTAGCCTTAAAGGTAACAACATTACCTTCCATGTCGGTTTTCTTCTTGAAAACCCACTTGCACCCTATGGGCTTAATCCCTTCAGGTGGGTTAACCAAGTCCCATACTTGGTTTTCGTACATGGAATCCATTTCCGACTTCATGGCCTCAAGCCATTTGTCCCTTTCTGAACTTTTCAGAACATCTTCATAACTGATAGGTTCGTCATCGCTTATGAGTAACACGTCGTTCGATTCACTTACGAGAAATCCGTATCTCTCTGGAATATTGCGTGTCCTATCAGATCTACGAAGAGGTGGTGTAGTTTTAGGTTCAACTGATAGCTCATCATTATGAGGTATTGGTTGTGGGTCTAGACTAGGTGTCTCTGTAATGTCTATTGGAGTTTCTTGAACTTCATCAAGTTCAATGCCACTCCCACTGTTTTCTTGTAAAAGAAATTCTTTTTCCAGAAATACAGCATGCCTTGAAACAAACACCTTTTGTTCCAAGGGATGATAGAATTGGTAACCCTTCGTTTCCTTAGGGTATCCAATAAATAGACATTTATCAGACTTAGCATCCAATTTGTCTGATACAATCCGCTTCACATAAGCAGGACAACCCCATATCTTAAGGTGAGTTAAGTGGGGTTTCTTACTATTCCATGTCTCATATGGAGTAGTAGAGACTACCTTGGTCGGGACTCTGTTTAGCAAGTAAACAGCTGTCTTAAGTGCATAGCCCCAAAAGGATTTTGGAAGAGTTGCATGATTCATCATCGACCTAACCATGTCCATCAAGGTTCGGTTGCGCCTCTCAGATACACCATTATGCTGTGGTGTATACGGCGGAGTCCATTGGGACAATATCCCATTGTCCCTAAGATAATCTTGAAACTCTTGACTTAAGTATTCACCACCCCGATCGGATCGAAGTATTTTAATACTTTTGCCAAGCTGTTTCTCTACTTCATTTCTGAACTCTTTGAATTTCTCAAAGGCTTCAGATTTGTGTTTCATCAAGAACACGTACCCGAATCGTGAGTGATCATCGATAAAGGTGATGAAGTAGCTATAGCCTCCTTGTGCAAGAGTTGACATTGGTCCACATACATCAGTATGTATTAGACCAAGCAATTCTCCCACTGGATTACCTTTTCCGGAAAAGGGTAATTTGGTCATCTTGCCTTTTAAGCATGATTCGCATGTATCAAATGAACCGGGTTCAAATGATTCCAAAATTCCACATCGGTGTAATTCGGTCATGCGTTTCTTACTTACATGGCCAAGACGACAATGCCAAGTGTAGGAGTCTATTCGATTATCTATTCGAGCACGTTTATTGCTAACTTCGATATTGAAAACGTCACTGGATAAATCTAACGTGTAGATGCCATTGCACAAAGTTCCATTCCCATAAAGAACGCCATTTAAAGTTATGTAACAACAATTGTTACTAAAAGTTAAATGATAACCCTTTTCATTCAAACATGAAATAGATACAATGTTCTTTATTAACGAAGGAACAAAATAACAATTATCCAATTCTAAGATACGTCCAGTGGGGAGCTTTAGCAAATATGTTCCGATGGCAACAGCAGCAATCTTTGCTCCATTTCCAACTCGCAGATTTGCTTCTCCTTTGACGAGTCTTCTTCTATTCCTTAGCCCCTGTATGTCATTACATATATGTGAGCTACACCCAGTATCAAGTACCCAGGTATTTGAGGAAATAGAGTGACATTCAATAACGAAGATACCTGAAGAGGATGGGGCATCGGATGCCTTATTCTTCATGGACTCAAGATAAATCTTGCAGTTTCTTCGCCAGTGACCCTCCTTGCCACAATGATGGCAAGTTCCTTTTGGTTTCTTTTCAGTCTTTTTGGCCTTTTTCTTCTTTCCTTTATTCTGTTCTTTGGCCTTCCTCTTAGAACCTTTCTTCGAGGAACCAACTAACAGTACCGCCTTTTGATCCGGCTTTACAGAAGGCTCCACAGTCTTCAGCAGGTTGAGCAACTCGGGAATGGTGGTCTCTAGTTTGTTCATCCGATAGTTCATCACAAATTGTGAATAACTTTTGGGCAAACAACTCAGAATTAAGTCAATACTTAGTTCATGATCCATTGCAAAACCGAGTGTGTTCAGTCGCTCAATGTACCCCAACATCTTTAGCACAAACTGCGAGGCAGAAGTGCCTTCCTGCATCTTAGTGGTGAAGAGGAGTCTGGAGACTTCGAACCTTTCGGATCTCGCCTGCTCTTCAAACAACTCATGAAGATGGAAGATGATGGTATAAGCATCCATATGCTCATGCTGCTTTTGCAGCTCAGGTATCATAGAGGCTAGCATGATGCAACTCGCAAGTTCAGAATCGGTCACATGTTTCTGATAGGCCACTAGCTGGTCTGGAGTTGCACCTTCAGGAGGTTGGTTAGGAAGTTGATCTTCAAGGACATAAGCAAGCTTCTCTGACTTGAGGACTATCCTCAGGTTTCGAAGCCAGTCCATGAAGTTTGGCCCAGTCAGTTTATTGGTGTCCAAAATGGAACGCAAATTCAGAGAAGACATGATCGAGTGATTAACCTAGAAACACAAATTGAGCTTATGTGAGAAGAATGATAAAGAATGTATCAATATACATTAATTAAAATCCTATTTATTTATCAAATTGAATAACCCTTTTTATCAATTCGGGAGATTGTAGGAGCATCTCCAAATAGGTTGATATCCAACCATAGATAAGAACAACCATGGCTGTGGCCATCAAGTTTTTCTTAGCTATGAAGGTAGGTAATTATACCGATTACACATCACATATATGTAACTATCACTTTATGCTATCAACTAATTGAATGTTTGCATAAATCATTGGGTTGTTAACTCATTAACAAGTATGCAACTTTATACATAGCACCCAACTGCACCTCTCTTTGCATCGACCTTGGCTGTGGCACAACAAATCGATGCTCCAAGCTTAAGGCTGACCCATTAATCAAGAAATAGTTTTAATATGGTTGGAGCTCATTCAACCGTTTAGTCAGGCTTGGATGTGTCCAACAACCAAAACTAAGGATTGACCTCTGACTCCAACTATATTATCCATAAACTAATTCCATGGTTTGAACATGTTGAGGTTCAAGCCGGGCATGGATGTGTCCATCAACCCAAACGAGAAACAAAACTCCGATTCTAACCATATTAATGGAAGGTGTTGGCCTTAATATTTTGTAAGGGGTTTTGGGTCTCATCCTTTCTTTTCTAAGCACATTCATGACATAGAATTATGTCATGACTAACGATTTCCTTAATAAAGTACGTATGTGACTTAATTTATCAAGTCTCATTATTTGAATTAGGAACCGGATTTCCTAATTCTAATTTCATACTTTATTTAAGGAATTGTTTTGGGAAACAATTTCCTAAATTGTCATAATCAATTTCGGAAATAATATGTTTTAAGACTTTGATTTCTCTAAATCAAATCTTATTAAATTAAGAGACAAATCCCTTAATTCAACCACATATTATTTTAATGAAAATCTCATTTAAGAAACTCTATAGGAAATCATTTTCCTAATTAATTTTGGAGACAACAATATGTAAGAGCATCACCTCTTAAACATATTTTATTCATGGATTTAATTAATTACAACAAATCATTTTCTAAGGGTGGCTCCCCGAGGCTCAGATACCCAAAGAAAAGTAATTCGTTGTAAATCCAATTTCGATGGCTCCCCGAGGCTCAATCCAAATCAAACATGACAATTTCATTTAAAATTGGTAAATTAAATTACAACAACTAACTTTAAATTGGACTCGAGGCTCAATCCAAAATAAAGAATTTTGTTGTCAATTTTAAAACCAATTCAAATTTAATTGTCAATTAACTGTCCATAAATTTGTCTAGACTTTCTTGAAAGAAAGTGCCCAAAATTGCGAGATTTCATAAATACGTTTTCAGAATAATTGTAAGTTTCTGGTACAAAGAGAACTTACGTATTTCCAAAATTGGAAAATTTCTAAAATAGAAAATTTTCCAAAATTGGAAAGTTTCTAAAATAGAAAATTTTCCAAAATTGGAAAGTTTCCAAAGATGGGAAGTTTTCACAATTATTATAAAATTTCAGAAACTAGAAAATTTCAAAAGTTTGAGAATTTTCANAATCAAAGGCAAAGGCTATAAAAGGAGGCTTAAAGCTCAAAGTTCAATAGAACACACTCATTTACATGTCTATATTTGGTCCTTTACTTTTGTCTTGTGCTCAACTACTATAAGGGGCTTCTTCACGTCTGGCTTGTGTTCGAAGAAGGATATTCTAATGGAGTGTTTTATAGTCTTGGATTAGAAACTTCCTATTTACAAACCAAGTGACTTCGACCTCCTCATTTTATATTTTTGTTATTTTCTAATTAATGTGTGTGTGCTTGTTAAGTCATTCGTGTGGGTCCCATGCAGATCGACTAGGGGGGAGGGCGATGAATAACCCTACAAATTTAAACTCGATCTTTTACAAATTCATTAGCAAAGATAATTAATTAGCAAACAATTAAAATAATTACAAACATAAACAACTATTAAAGGAAGATGCTAAAATTTACTTGGTTGCAATCGGAGAGGTTGATAATCTAAGATCGTTGAAAGCTCTATTAAAATTTTCTTTTGTTGTAGGTGGAGAAGCCTCTTACAATCTTTGGAAAACTTATTGAAAAACTAGGAAAATGATTACAAGTTGTTATATTTTAATCCTAGCTCTAGGAGGCTATTTATTGTCCAAAAAGATAAGTTACCATTGTGCTGACGTGGTTTGGAGGCGTCTCAGTTGAGAACCGAGGCGCCTCAGTTGGATAAAATTTTATACATGCAAGAAACGTTCACAAACTATAATTTTGCATTTGAGGTTCCTCAAATATGACCTGAGGCGCCTCAGTTCACTTTTTTTGCACAAGTAATTCTAGACATTTGAGACTCCCTCAAAGACATCTGAGGCATCTTGGACCTTGAAATCTTCAGAGTCAACTCTAGAGTTGACCTTCTTTAATCTCTGACCGCTTGGGTAATTTTCGATCGTTCAGAGTTAAGCTCACCCAAACTAAACTCCGACCTTTTCTTCGAACGGGCATCCACCTCGGCTTCTCATCCCTTAGACATTGCATATGTTTTTCTCCCCCACCGGTGTACTCTTCCCTAGCTTCTTCGTGCCTTGGATATCGGCTCCCTTCCCGCACCATCTTTCTCGTTTGCTGCATCTTCCGCTCGACTTTTTATGCTCCTAAACTTCTACATGCTTAGACATAAGGATTAAATCAACCAAGATCTAACTTGACCTAGTTGATCACATCAAAATTGACTTGGGGTACGTACTTATAATCTTCCCCTTTTTAATATGCTTCAATCCAAGTTAAGTTAAGATAAATAAAACACAAAATTACACAGTTTTAAGAAAATAAAAAATAGCAATTAATTTCAATAGATTTTGCAATTTAGAGAATCAACCCTTAAATTAATTATCATTACTCTCCCCCTTTGATTAAATAAAAAAAGGGATTTTAAAATATTGTAAAACATTAGAAAAAAATTCTCAAAGGGAAAAATATAAGAAATATTTTTCTTGAGAAAAAAAGATTTTTTTCTTTTTAGCATAATATTTATGCTTAGAAAAATAGTTATTTTTGAAAGTAAATTCTCAAAAACAGTTATCTATGCCAAAAAATATTTGCAGATTTTTTTAAGTATGTGTATTGCAACGAACATTCACCAAAAATTTTCTGTTAGAAAAATCTATCTCTGAAAACATTTTAAAAATTAAAATATATTTTTCAAAAGAAAATTCATACAAATCCATTTATTCATCAGAAATATTTAAAATTTTTTATCAAAGTGTCAAAATAGTAAACCTAACTCACTCAGTAAAAGTTTATAAGATTAACAAATTTTTCTATGAATAAAAAATAATTTTCATTACAGAATTAAGAATTTTTGAAAAATAATTTTCAAAATTAAATTTTGACTTCAAAATGATTTGATATTTTTCTCAATGGTCAAAATACAACGATTAATTTTGAAAAAAATATGTTTTCAAAAACTAATTTTTGAAGTATTTTATAAAATTAAAATTTTAATTTTTGATAAAAATTCATAAAAAATTGAAAAAAAAATTGAGGAGGAGCATCCACCGACAAAATGGTAAGTGAGGATCAAAATTTTTCTGGAGATTGGTTAGCTCGTTTCGAAGTATATCTAGCGTGCTAGCTTTGCTTCTGATTGGAGTCTGCGGATAAGGATGCGGCCAATGTGGGTGAAGTGGCTGGCACCCAAGAGACATCAGGCGCCCGAGAAGCTGCTATAAAAGGGGCTTCACAACTTTGCTTCACAAGAACATCTCAAGCATTCAAACGCGCTACGACAAGCTTCCGTGCTCAAGCCATCTATGCCTACAACGTTGAAGATCCATGGCATGCCGCTTCAACAAGCTCAGGATTCCTATTTTGGTGTCGTCGGTATAAAAGCTTTTAACTTTCTTTCTGTACCCAATTTCATATATTTTATGGACTATAGAATTCCCTAACGTAAATGATCAAGGACTGTGGACCTTGGAGTAGGAGTCGTTGCTGTCTCCGAACCAAGTAAAAAAGAAACTGTGTTAGCCTTGCTTGAAGATGCAGTGGAAGTTGAACAGAAGATGCAGTGGACAAGAAGGATGGCATGGAAAGGGAGTTGACGGGCTCGGTGCATCCGAGGGAAGCGAAGCTATGCGTGTACGACCCTCTCTTCTTAACCTTAACCTTTGAGGGAGGTCACAATTTCTTCTTCTAATTTTTTTTTCTTTTCTTTTACATTGCTCCCAATCGAGTGATGATGGGTGCAGTCGACTGGTGCCAGTTGACTCCTAGGCCAAATCACTCCTCCAATCATTCTGTTCGATAGTTGGCCCTGAACCAGTCGACTGGTCGAACTACCAATCGACTGATGCAGTCGACTCCACCTGGTTTTCACTCTTCGAATGTTTCTGTTCCATCGAATTCATTGAGGGCAGTCGACTGACACTTGGTACAGTCGACTGGTAATTCTGGAAACTTGTTTCCAGAACTGAGAACATGTCAAGGAGATCATGAATAACATTTTTACCGCTAACTATGATTATAGAACTCATAATCAAAATACTTGGACTTGATCATAAACCATCTAAAGTAGTAAGCCATAAAACAACTCAATCTTATAATCTTTGCTGAATTAACACTACTATCATGAATTATAAACAATAACAATGAACTTAGAGCACAAGCAAGTCTCATTCCAAGATCTCACTCCATGGTTCCGCCGCCACTGACATCAATCATCCTTCCGTTAGCCTCCTTGACTTACATCCTTTCTTTACCTTTATATGTAGTAAAAGGATGCAAACTATAAGCAATTGCTTAGTAAGTAGATCCTACTCTTACAAAACATGCAATCGATATTAAACATGCTCATGATTAAAAGAATGCTTGCTTTAAAAACATAGGGAACTAGAAATGTCATGCTTAACATGAATATGCTCATGAATACACTTATAACAAATGCTTGCATTTGAAAACCTTGCTTGTACTGAAAAATACATAATATGCTTGAAACAAATGCTTGCTTTTGAAAACTTGTATACTCTTATATTTTAAAATAGCTAAACATCCTGCTTTGGGTCCATCATAGTATCAATGCGTGCATCCATAATAGGTTTTGGGGTAGCTACCCACCGAACCCTACTAGAGCATCTCTACTAGGTTCGCCTAGATCTCTGTGGGTCTTGGCCCGGTACATGCCACTTAAAAAGTAACATACTTAAATCTTATAATGCTTGTACTTAAAATGCTTAAACTTAGCACATATCTTGCACATAGAAAGTAATGTTCCCAAAACTCGTTTCGGGACATCTCAAGACCTCAGTCTTGTACTCATCAATGCACCTTGAGTGCCTTAGTCCCAGAATTCGTTCTAGGGCTTAGTATGACCTCGGTCTTACTCTGTACTTTTATTGAGCACCTTGCGTGCCCTAATCCCAAAATTCGTTTTGGGGGCAAATAAAGACCTTGGTCTTGCTATACTCAGATCACACACACAAAAAGGCTTAGAATGAAGTTCTACAATAATTAAAATTATTCGAGAACTACTTTTACTGTTGGTGAGTGATCTACTTACCTTGTTACTTACTAACTCACTATACTAAGTGCTAGGTCTAGTGTGGAAGCTTCCTTCGGGATCTACCCCTCGTCCACGTCCTTTGCATAGTCGCCAATACTTAGGCACAAAGAAGAAAAGAGAAACCCTAGGTTCTCTTACTCAAGAGGAAGAAGAAGAAGTGAGGAAACCTTTTGTTTCCTCTTCTTTCTATTCCTATATATACTAAGTGGAAGTTGAAGCAACTTCCATGAATAGGTGCTTAGGTGCTTACTTGCACTTATCTTAAATTGTTTCCATATCCCAATGTGATGCTTTACCACCACTTAATAGAAACTTAAACAAATTCTAATCTCAGGGTCCTTGGTTCAAGCCTTGGCTACGACCCATTTTTACTCCGGAAAAGAAATTTTTAATTTCTTTTAATTTTAGAAAATTCTGGAAATTTTCCGTGTGTTATAATCCTCCCTATCTTATAAAAAGTTTGTTCTCATACTTAGAATAGCTCTGGATACTTTTGCCTCATCATATCTTCTGCTTCCCATGTTGCCTCTTCGTACTTCTCGTTTAGCTATAGAACCTTTACTAGGGGTACCTCTTGTTGGACCTTGGATGGCTAGAGGGGGGGTGAATGTAGCTAGACACTTGAAGTTTTAGCACTTTTCAAATTTTTGCAACTCAAATGTTTTGTAGCACAGCGGAAGCAATAAAACAAAGTATGCAATAAACTAAACCCTAAGTTAGTCACAAGAACAAGAACGTTAACAAAAGAATTTACATGGTTCGGGGATAACTTGCCCCTACTCCTTGGTATGCCCGTAAGGTGGGCGATCCCTTGATCGTCGGCAAATTAAGCCCCGAAAAAACCGGATAGTAAGCAACCTCCTTGTCGGTGGAGAAACCTCTCCACAACGATTCAACAAAGATAGAGTTTTAAGCACAATGAAACACAAGAAAGATCTTACTTAGCACTTAGAATAGGCAAGAACACAAGCAGAACTTCTCCAGAGCTCCACCCAGCATAGATCTCACGCAAGAACACCCTTCTTCGTGCCTTCTCGCTGATGGAATCTTCAAGCCTCTTGTTTCTTCCTCCAAGTGCTCAAGTAAAAGATGGTTGCTTCAAAGATTTGCAGCTGCTTGCTCAAGAACAATGGAGCAGCAGAGAACACAAGCACGCAGCATTACTGATCAGAGTTGTGGAGACTTGCTCGCCACCAAGCGCTTAAGTCCTTCCACTATTGCCAGGTCACCACCTCACTGCAGCCTCCAGCTGCTCTCCTGCAACCACCAGCCACTACTGAGCTTTTCGGGACTTCCTGAGCCTCCCTCAGACCAACCCCAGTTAGCAACTCCAGCCAGCGCCAGCGTCCGTTGCAACCTGAGATGGAAAATGGACAAACCTGCTCCAAGGAAAGGCCTCCATTGACTCTCCTTGAGCGTTTGAATCCTTCCCTGTCACCTGCAGCTTAATCAGAGCATTAGCACAGCATATCAAGCAGAAAATCGAGTATCAGAGATTAAGCGCAGAGAATCGGATACGTTCAGACGCGATCAGAGCGTCTGACAGTGCATTTTGAATTAAAGTGATCGATCACCGGACCGATCCAGGGCTCGTGGGTCGGTCACCAGACCGATCCACCACTTTGCTGGGACTCCCAGCTTTCGCGGTGACACAGGCCTGATCGGTCAGCAGACCGATCAGGTAGCTCCCTGACCGATCAGGCTCCATCCTGATCGGTTGTAAGATGGAGTTCGCGATGCTAGATCGTTCACCGAAACGGTCGGAAAAGTGTTCCAGATCGGTCACTAGACTGATCAGTAGCTGATCAGTGGGGGAACTCAACTCACTGTGTGCTCCCTGATCGGTCACCAGACCGATCAGAAGCCAAGCAGTGAGGACACTGCCTGCTCCCTGATCGGTCACCGGACCGATCAGGAGCCGGTTAGTAGGTTCCCAACCCACTATGTGCTCCCTGATCGGTCACTAGACCGATCAGTCATCGCTGGATCGGTCACCAGATCGATCCACGATGGAGCACCGTGCCAACATCCCTGGCCGGTCACCAGACCGATCCAGGGAAGGCCAAATCCCCTCTAAGTCATGAGAACAAGCCTCCGACCCATCTCTGACTCGTGCCATGCCCATCTTCACTCACTGGGACTTCAACCTAGCCCTCCAAGCTAGGACCTGGCTTCACTCACCAGGGTTTCAGCCACCCGGCTTCACTCACCGGGACCTGGCTTCACTCACCAGGATTTCAGTCACTCGACTTCACTCACCGGGACCTGGCTTCACTCACCAGGATTTCATCCAACCTAGCCCTCCAGACTAGGACTTTTCACCTAACCCTCCAAGTTGGGACTTTTCACCTAACCCTCCAAGTTAGGAATTTTCACTTAGCCCTCCAAGCTAGGACTTTTCACCCAACCTTCCAAGTTAGGATTTTCCACACCTAATCCTCCAGATTAGGATTTCTCCACACCTAGCCCTCCAAGCTAGGATTTTCCACACCTAACCCTCTAGGGTAGGATTTCTCCACACCTAGCCCTCCAAGCTAGGATTTTCCACACCTAACCCTCTAGGGTAGGATTTCTCCACACCTAGCCCTCCAAGCTAGGATTTTCCATACCATGCCTAATCCCCGATCAGGATTTAATTATAATCATAATCATCAACCTAAACTAAAATCGATGTCAATACCAAAACAACAATCAGGGTTAGACTGCATCAACAATCTCCCCCTTTTTGTTGTTTGACAACTCGATTTTTAAGTTTTGGGATTCGAAATCAATTTTCTCAAATTTCAGAATCATACGGGAATCAGGATCCTCCCCCTACAATATAATTATCCTAAACTTAACCAACCACACTCTCCCCCTTTGTCGAACATCGAAAAGGGTCTAGAGGGGCTGTTAAGTTTAACCATACTCCCCATCAACCCTAGGGGTATCCCAAATCAACATAAGATATGAAAAGTTTGAGGGCATATGAAAACATATGACAATGATAAGGCATGGCAAAATAAGCATATGTATCATATGGACATGGAAGAGCAATAAAGCATAGCAGTTCATAAGCATCATCATAGGAACACATAATGAGGCAAACAGAATGATAGAAATTCTACGAACAACCATATCAACTAACAATAAGCATATAAATCAGAGACATACAGCCAAAGGGTCATTCGATCCACACAGTCAGAAAGCATCAACCCTCAGCGGGGTCATCGTCTGATGAATCATCAATACATATAACATCCCATGGTGGGGTGCTGCTAGAGGTTGCAGCTCCAGGAAATGTGTGATGGTACCACTCCTCATACCACGTCTCCTGCAGTGAGCAGATCCCAGAAACGTCGGATGCAAGAACGTCTAGTCGACGATCGAAGGACCGAAACTCTGAGCTGACCTCCTGTCGCCAGAGCTCGGAAATATGTAGCTCGCGCTGCATCATCCGCTCTAGCTCCGCAACCTGCCAGCGTAGGTCAGGAGCCCACTCATCGTAGTCCTCTGCAACTGCGGACCGCTCCTGGTAACTCCCCGACACGTCTTCGATCCTTCCATCTCAGCCCTTGCGGTCCGACAACAATACCAGACTGGGCCAACATGCGACGGTCAAGTCGGCAGTCCTGTTGGACCATGGGTACAATGCGGCCCTGTGAAACATCGATACCAACGGATTGCAGCCAGACAGTGATGATATGGCCAAATGGCATGTAAACTGTCTGGCCGTACATCAGACTGTGAACGATGATGGAGAAGTAGATGGACGACACGATATCAAAGTCTAACTGCCGATGCATCCCGTAGAGCATTAAGCAGTGGAATGGATGAATTTTATCTAGATGCTTTGTAGTAGTAGGGAGAAGACAATTCGTGATAATCTTAAACAAGACATAATCAGTGGGAGAGAGACGAAGGGCAGCAAATGTAGGAAAGACACTGATAACCTCACCGAGACCCCTCGACCTGGGATGATCGAAAAAGTACTCATGGATAGAGTCAGGGGTGACTCCATCAAATGGAACCGGTAGAGGGTCTGGAAGATAAGGGTAGAGGGAAAAAGCATTCTCGGACCGGCGATAACCAAGAGAGGTAGTGAAAGTGGATAGGTTAAAATCAAGGTCGACACTGGTGACACAGGTCCTCCACCCAGTGCCCTCTCCACTAACCATGTTATTATAAAATTCAGAGACCAAATCAAAGTTGACTGGCCTCTCAAGGAAAAGAATGGATTGAAGTTCATAGTGTTCAATGACTTGCCGTATCGTAGGGCAGTGTTCGTAGATGTAGGTTTGGTCCACCGTTCGACATGGAATGAGTTTGAAGATGTGCCATTGAAAGTTTAGAGCTTAATGAATATTTTGAAATCGAGTATGAGGTGGTGGTTGAGGGTTTGAAGAGAATGAAGAGCCTTTGCCCTTTGAGCTTCCCTCCACTGGTTCCTTTCCCTTAGATGATTTTCTAAACGATTGGAATAGGTCATGACAACAGGTTTGATCAAGAAAAGTGAAATGAATCATGATACAAATTAAGGTTTGACCAAAAGACAAGATGTAATCAATGACCCAATCAGTGAACATATGGTAAGGCATTGATCAAATAGATTAGATTTAATCAGTAACATGGCAGGGAAAGGAAGGTCACGGCAAAATCAGGGGGTCACGACACAAGACACACGACAACACAAAATAAGGATTATGATTAGCACAAACTCATAATCTATGAACGGATCTGTAAGGAAAACTAGCCAAAAGCGCTTACTTAGGTGTCATTGACGTTTGGTGAAGATTCTGAAGGCTTGAAAGAGGGCTCGCGCAGGAGAAAGTTCTCGACGCAAGAAGTGTGCTCAAGACCTTGAGCAAACAAGAAACTTGCACCAGACAAGGAGAAGTTCGCATGACTCCATCTCAGGATCGCACGTACACACGCACGGAAGGAGAGGGGTTTTTGGCACTGAGGGTTTCGGCAATGAGGAGTTTCAGCGCTTAGGTCACGGGAAGATGAGGCTTTCGCGAAGTTATTGGGTTGGTGGATCGGTCCACCAACTGAAATTTAATGTGATCGAACGGATCACCGTTCGATCTGACAGCGCCCAGACCGATCAGGCTTCAGCCTGATCGGACCGGCCTGGTCCTGATCGATCGGGGTGACCGATCAGGCAGGCTCCTGATCGATCGGCTGTTCGAATAGGAAGCGATCAGTAGGTTTAGAGGTTTTCCCGTGAGCCCCCTGATCGGTCTGTGGATCGATCACCACAGTGTGCCAGATCGGTCCGGGGACCGATCCAGGCCAACACAGTGAGTTTGGTCAATTTTCGTGAAGGCTTCTGTGACCTCTCTCGGTCTATTGACCGATCACCACAGGATGGGTCCAGATCGGTCCGGGGACCGATCAGTCATACGCCTGATTGGAACGGTAACCGATCAGGCTTCCTGGTACTTCCTGATACGATCTGAAACTTTCAGTTTCAGATTTTCTGACGATTTGGGATAAGATCTGATACAGATTATCGATCTTTGAGATGATCCCTTGACTAAAATTGGTCCCTAAACAAGGATCAAAAGTCCTTATGGGTGTAACAATCACTTTGCTCCACTCAAGTGGAGTCAAACTCAATCAACAAACACCCACTCAATTTCAAACAAGTTTGTATCAAATTCAAGTCTCCAATCAAGTTTCCTTGATTGGAATGTCCAAGTATGATCATGGAGCCAAATACACATGTGTTATGCATTGGTTTTCCCCATACTTGGTCAGCGAAGTGATTTTTATCTCATCAACCAAATTTCTCAAGGGATGCAATGACATTTCAAGAAATTTAGTTGATCCTAACATCTCACCCCATATCCAGCAAACAAAAACGTTTTGTTAAACCTTATAGTTTGTGTGAGATGTCCCCAAGTTACCCAATTGTTTCCCAACAATTCGAAATGATCATCAAGGGTTTAAATGCATTTTGATGTCTATGAAGTGCGACACATTCCCAACTCCCTTCTTAAGAAACTAAACTCATTTTCAGGGAATGGTTTAGTGAAAATGTCTGCTAAATTTGATTTGGACTCTACATATGAGAATACAACATCTCCTCTAGCCACATGATCTCTAATGAAGTGGTGACGCACTTCAATATATTTGGTTCTAGAGTGATGGACTGGATTCTTAGTTAGGTTAATTGTGCTAATGTTGTCACACAACACTTGCACACCCTTGTAGCTTAATCCATAGTCCTCTAGAGTATGTATCATCCACAACAATTGTGATATGCTCTCTCCCATGACGATATACTCTGCCTCGGTCGTGGAGAGAGCAACACAATGTTGCTTCCGACTTGACCAACTAACTAGAGAAGATCATAGGAATTGGCAACCCCCACTTGTGCTTTTTTGATCCAACTTACATCCAGCGTAGTCAGAATCGATATAACCAATTAGGTCAAATGATTCAGTACGGGGGTACCAAAGACCAACTCCAATTGTGCCCTTAAGGTATCTCAAAATTCTCTTAACAGTAATTAAATGAGATTGCTTGGCACATACTTGATACCTAGCACACATACCCATAGCAAAAAGTATATCAGGTCGACTAGCTATGAGGTATAGCAGACTACCTATCATGCTTCGATATTGAGTCAAATCAATAGGTATAGCACTCTCATCATTGTCTAATCTTGTGTTTGTAGCCATGCGGGTGGTATCCTCTTTTGAATCACTCATATTGAATTTTCGAAGCATCTCTTGAGTATACTTTGATTGATGCACATGGATTCCATCGCGAGTTTGCTTGATTTCAAGTCCAAGAAAGAAAGTCAACTCTCCCACAAGACACATTTCAAATTCACTCTCCATGTGTCCAATGAATTCATTTAAATAGCCCTTGTTATTTGAGCCACAAATTATGTCATCGATATACACATGGGCTACAAATATATTGTCACAATCTCTTCGTAGAAACAGTGTAGGGTCTATTTGGCCTCTAACAAAGCCTTTTTCAATTAGATAGGTCGACAACCGCTCATACCAAGCTCGGGGTGCTTGTTTAAGGCCATAGAGTGCCTTTTTAAGCTTGAACACGTGGTTTGGTAATTCGGTACTCTCAAACCCCGGAGGTTGTTCGACATAGACCTCTTCTCTAATTAAACCATTTAGAAAGGCCGATTTAACATCCATTTGATATAACTTGAATCCTCGATGTGCTGCAAATGCAAGCATCAATCGGATGGACTCTAATCATGCCACGGGAGCATACATCTCATCATAATCAAGGCCTTTAACTTGACTATAGCCCTTGGCTACTAAGCGTGCCTTGTTTCTTATGATTTCTCCCTTATGATTCAATTTATTTTTGAAGACCCATTTGGTTCCAATGATGGTGGTCTTCTTAGGTCTAGGAACTAAATCCCAAATTTGACTTCTCTCGAATTGACCTAGTTCATCTTGCATTGCAATGATCCAATCGGGATCATTTAATGCTTCATCAATTTTTCTAGGTTCAATTTCGAAAATTAGGGTAACTTCATTAGCCTTATTCCTAAAGAATGATCTAGTCCTAACCCCTTGATGAATGTCTCCAACAATTTGGTCTTGGGGATGACTAGAGGCTAATCTAGTTTACCTAGGTGTTGGTGGTACTTCTTGAATGGCTTCACTAGACCCAAGCTCAGCCTCAGGATCTGGCTGATCTATGGGTTGTCTAGGCTCACCATCATCAGATTCATCACCATTGTCAACAACATTTGGACTTTCATTCAAACTTGGACTCCTAAGTTCGAATTGGACTTTATCTTCTGGTTGTTCATTGACTTTTGGAATTTCTTCAAGGACAACATCAGAAGACTCTTCAACCAGTCTAGATTTCTTATTGTAGACTGTTGGGACCGGGTGCATGTCGACAAGGATACGAGTTCGTAAAATTTTAAATTTTTACATGCAGCGGAAGAATTTGCATAAAATAATTTCTTAAATTATTTTAACTTCGTATCTAGCATGCAACCTTATGGTGAGTTGACATAATCATAAAATAAAACTTTGCGGAAAAGTAAACTAATTTACTTTATACCTTTCGTAACTCGAAGAAAGGGACGAGATCCAACCGTAGCGTCCCTTGGAAGCTCCGCCTCTATTCGCGTCCACGCCGAGTTCTCTTCGGGATGACTTCGCAAAGCCACGAGTTTTGAGCCGACGAGAACTACTAGATTCTCTATAGGCACAACAAAGAAGAACAAGTGAAAAGATAGGAAACTAACCACCAAAGTAACGGAATCAAAATTCCGGGAAGAGAGGAGTTGTGATCCGCTTCTTCTTCTACTTGGTTGGCTTCTCCTTCTTCTTGATAGCTCACGGCAACCAACTTGGAGGGGTGAGGGTGCGCCGGCCCTGGTTTGGACAAGGGGAGCCGACCCTAATCCTTAAGGAGGGCGCCGGCCCTAAGGGAAGAAGAAGAGAGAATAAGAGAGAGAGGGAGAGAATTATCTCTTGATAGCTCTATATCAATTCTCGATTATTGATTGGGAATAAAGGCTTCCCTTTGGATCCTTATATAGTTGCTTCTCCCTTGCCAAGTCTCCTTTTAACGGAATTAGTTATAAGAATTTTATCTTATAAAATTTCTTATGACTTATTCCGTTATGCCTAGTTTTATTATAACCAACTTTATAATAAAACTAATTAGTTATCATAAGAAATTTATCCTATAAATTCTCTTATGAATTATTCCATTTAAACCAAGTTTTAATATAACCAATTTTATAATAAAACTAATTAGTTATCATAAGAAATTTATCCTATAAATTCTCTTATAAATTTTATTATAACTAACTTCATAATAAAAGTAATTAATCTCTCCTTTTATTATGGAATAAATTTTATAAGAAATTTATAAACTTTCTTATCATGGATAAATCAATTCATAATTGATTTTATAAAATTAAAATAAACCATTCCATGGATCATTTTAATTTCCATAAAAAGAATAAATTTCTATAAATTTATTTATATAAATTTTTTTACACAAATTTATTTATCCATAATTTATAAAACAAATCGTACTAGATTTATTTTATTAATTAAACCAATTAAATTGGTTTCTTCCCTTTAATGTGGCCGGCCACAACAATGAGGTTTGGCACCCTCTTTGGACGGCCAAACCAACCCGAACCGATCGCGAATTAAACTCATTTAATTCGCCCAATAAGCCTTCAAAAGACTTAGCCATTTTAGCTTCCATTGCGCCTCTGATAAATTCATATTCGACTTATTTCTCTTGATCGGAAAATCCAATTTTCAACTCGTTTTAAATCTCTCGGATTACTAGTAGTGCGTGTGACTAAATAGGCTTTCGATTTATGTTGGCCGTCTATAATCAACTAATTATACATCGATCATGAGTGGCACCTAGTAGTACATCATGACCCCCAATTAATCGAAAGATCAACGGTTTGACCTCAGAAGTAATTCCGAAACCCTTCAGCAGCTCTAATGAATTGTGCCCCATTCCCTTCACCATCTTATACCCACTTGGTTCAGGACACGGTCTATTTGTGTCAGTCCCCACTAGGGTGACTACGTCACACCTAGCCCAAGTAATGTCTTTCTCGTCCTTTGGATTTCTAATTACTCTAATGTGTTTTAGAGACTCGCACTCCAAACATGATATACTCTGGCCAGAGGTTTTGAGTAACAATCCGACGATAGGCCTGGGTATACATCTCCTCGCAAGGAGTGGTGAATCCTTTGTAGGCTGTTCAAACATCTTCGGGCACTTCGGCTTATACCCAATCATCCTGGGTCCACACCTCCTTGGAGATGCTTGCTTAAGATGTTAAAGTATAAGTCTCCATGACCAAGATGACTTGAACACCGCAAGTCAAAGGAACATCGCACTTAAGCTGCAGTAAGAACTTCATTAACATATCTATATAGATAACCATATGAAGTCTTACAGCTAGTCACTCCAATGAACTAGTTCCCTTAACTAGCATCCATGTTTATCTCCGGACATCCCAATGTCACCAGCCAGTGAGAATCAGCTGATTAGAGAATAACCCATGCTAGTCTCAACAGAATTGATAGTGTCCGTATTTATCAATTCATCGACTAGGGATATTTTCAATACTTCACATTTGCACATTTAGAGATAATCACTAGTTGTGATCCCATCACAAATTCTCTTATGCTGTGAGTTGTATTGCGGACATTCAGTAGATGAGTTTAAGATCCCAATCAAATACAAACATGTATACTCAAATAGTGAATTATCATTTATTAAAATAAATATTTACAATCATAAGGCGATTGCCTTAGGACACTTCTCTCATATCACTAACAAACTCCCACTTGGCCTAATGCCAATCGCTACGGTATCCAATACCACAAGCTCTAACATGACCCTCAAACTTGCTCTGAGGCAAGGCCTTTGTTAAAGGATCCGCTAAATTCCTTTCAGTGGGAATTTTCTCAATTTGTATATCATTCCTACTTATAATCTCTCTGATCAGATGATAGCGGCGAAGCACGTGTTTGGATCGCTGATGAGACCTTGGTTCCTTTGCTTGTGCAATAGCTCCATTGTTGTCGCAGTAAACCGGCATTGCATCATAAATGGTTGGAACCACGCCAAGTTCGGAGACGAACTTCTTGATCCAGACTGCTTCCTTTGCTGCTTCCGAAGCTGCGATATATTCCGCTTCCGTGGTGGAATCCGCTACGGTATCTTGTTTGGAACTTTTCCAACTTACTGCCCTCCATTCAAAGTAAATACGTATCCAGACTGAGATTTGGAGTCATCCTTATCTGTCTGGAAACTGGCATCTGTATACCCACGTATTACCATATCTCCTTCTCCATATATTAGGAACACATCCTTAGTTCTTCTTAAGTACTTAAGGATTGTCTTAACAGCCGCCCAATGATCCATTCCTGGATCCGACTGGTATCTGCTTGTGACGCTCAAAGCATACGATACATCGGGCCTTGTACATAACATAGCATACATGATAGATCCTATCGCGGATGCATAAGGAATCTTATTCATGCAAATCCTCTCGTCTTCTGTGCGCGGACACATAGACTTTGAAAGGTTGATCCCATGCCTGATGGGAAGGTAACCTTTCTTGGATTCCGACATGCTAAACCTTTTTAGCACTCGGTCTATATATGTAGACTGCGAAAGACCAAGCAACCGTTTTGATCTATCTCTATAGATTCTAATCCCAAGGATATAGGTTGCTTCTCCCAGGTCTTTCATGGAGAAAGTTTTGGACAACCAAATTTTAACTGTCTGTAAGACTGATATATCGTTTACTATAAGTAAGATGCCATCGACATATAATACTAGGAATACGACTACACTCCCACTAACCTTCTTGTACACACAAGGTTCGTCAGGATTTTGTGAGAAATCAAACTCTTTGATTGTCTCATCAAAACGGATGTTCCAGCTCCTGGATGCTTGCTTCAGTCCATATATGGATCGTCGAAGCTTGTATACTTTGGTTTTATCAACCGATGTGAAACCTTCAGGTTGTATCATGTACACATCCTCAAGCAGGTTTCCATTAAGGAAAGCTGTTTTCACATCCATTTGCCATATCTCATAATCATAATGAGCTGCTATGGCTAGGAGCATCCGAATGGATTTAAGCATAGCTACTGGCGAATAGGTTTCGTCATAATCAATTCTTTGCTTCTGACGATATCCTTTTGCCACTAATCTAGCCTTAAAGGTAACAACATTACCTTCCATGTCGGTTTTCTTCATGAAAACCCACTTGCACCCTATGGGCTTAATCCCTTCGGGTGGGTTAACCAAGTCCCATACTTGGTTTTCGTACTTGGAATCCAATTCCGACTTCATGGCCTCAAGCCATTTGTCCCTTTCTGAACATTTCAGAACATTTCATAACTGATAGGTTCATCATCACTTATGAGTAATACGTCGTTTGATTCACTTACAAGAAATCCGTATCTCTCTGGAATATTGCGTGTCCTATCAGATCTACGAAGAGGTGGTGTAGTTTTAGCTTCAACTGATAGCTCATCATTATGAGGTATTGGTTGTGGGTCTAGACTAGGTGTCTCTGTAATATCTATTGGAGTTTCTTGAACTTCATCAAGTTCAATCCCACTCCCACTGTTTTCTTATAAAAGAAATTCTTTTTCCAGAAATACAGCATGCCTTGAAACAAACACCTTTTGTTCCAAGGGATGATAGAATTGGTAACCCTTCGTTTCCTTAGGGTATCCAATAAATAGACATTTATCAGACTTAGCATCCAATTTGTCTGATACAATCCGCTTCACATAAGCAGGACAACCCCATATCTTAAGGTGAGTTAAGTGGGGTTTCTTACTATTCCATGTCTTATATGGAGTAGTAGAGACTACCTTGGTCGGGACTCTGTTTAGCAAGTAAACAGCTGTCTTAAGTGCATAGCCCCAAAAGGATTTTGGAAGAGTTGCATGATTCATCATCGACCTAACCATGTCCATCAAGGTTCGGTTGCGCCTCTCAGATACACCATTATGCTGTGGTGTATACGGCGGAGTCCATTGGGATAATATCCCATTGTCCCTAAGATAATCTTGAAACTCTTGACTTAAGTATTCACCACCCCGATCGGATCGAAGTATTTTAATACTTTTGCCAAGCTGTTTCTCTACATCATTTCTGAACTCTTTGAATTTCTCAAAGGCATCAGATTTGTGTTTCATCAAGAACACGTACCCGAATCGTGAGTGATCATCGATAAAGGTGATGAAGTAGCTATAGCCTCCTTGTGCAAGAGTTGACATTGGTCCACATACATCAGTATGTATTAGACCAAGCAATTCTCCCACTGGATTATCTTTTCCGGAAAAGGGTAATTTGGTCATCTTGCCTTTTAAGCATGAATCGCATGTATCAAATGAACCGGGTTCAAATGATTCCAGAATTCCACATCGGTGTAATTCGGTCATGCGTTTCTTACTTACATGGCCAAGACGGCAATGCCAAGTGTAGGAGTCTATTCGATTATCTATTCGAGCACGTTTGTTGCTAACTTCGATATTGAAAATGTCACTAGATAAATCTAACGTGTAGATACCATTGCACAAAGTTCTATTCCCATAAAGAACGTCATTTAATGTTATGTAACAATAATTGTTACTAAAAGTTAAATGATAACCCTTTTCATTCAAACATGAAATAGATACAATGTTCTTTATTAACGAAGGAACAAAATAACAATTATCCAATTCTAAGACACGTCCTGTAGGGAGCTTTAGCAAATATGTTCCGATGGCAACAGCAGCAATCTTTGCTCCGTTTCCAACTCGCAAATTCGCTTCTCCCTTGACGAGTCTTCTTCTATTCCTTAGCCCTTGTATGTCATTACATATATGTGAGCTACACCCAGTATCAAGTACCCATGTGTTTGAGGAAATAGAGTGACATTCAATAACGAAGATACTTGAAGAGGATAGGGCATCGGATGCCTTCTCTTTCAAGGACTCAAGATAAACCTTGCAGTTTCTTCGCAAGTGACCTCCTTGCCATGGTGATGGCAAGTATCTTTGTAACGCCCGCCCTTCTCACACTAGGGGTTACACGAACATAATTTTCATTTTAGTTTTAGCGGAAGCATTTTGAAACTTGAAACTTGAACATGATACATGTATGATCTTGTACTTGAACATGTAAGGCATGAAACCATTTAAACATCTTAGACATTGAGGAGAGCATGCTAGGTACCTTCACATTCTTATTTGCATAATAGAAGCATGCCACATAGTCATTTCTTAAGACAGAGGAGTAAGTATGAGGAAGGATAACATAATACTAAAGTTCTTTAGCAAGTATAAGCTAAGTACTTAGCATATGAGCAAGAGTGAGCATGAAATATCCATATGAGTCTAATTATCTGCAAGTAGCAACTTAGTAAGTATGATTCAACATTTAACATGCAATACTATGCATAACTAAATAAAACATGAGTAGATCTTCTTCCACCATGCCACCACCACACACATCTTTGCCCCTCCTGCTGCTCCCTTTAGTTTCTCCATTCCTTACCCTTTTCTGCAGTACAAGGGAAACATGGAAACTATAAGCATATAGCTTAGTAAGATCCTTTCCTACTCACAAAATCATACGTTCCATCAAGTGGACAAAACATCATGTCATAATAGTGCATAGCATTAAAAACACTTAACTTAACATAGCATAAGGGAGCATATGTACTTATCATAAGAAGCATACTTGAACTTAACATAATTCACCTTTATAGCATAATAGTCATATAGTCATGACAAGAAATGCGAATGCAAGATGCTCTTTTGAAAACATGCATAGGATGAGTTCATGCATATGCTTTTCTTAAAATCATACATATAGGTACTTAAATATACATCCATCATCATTGGGGGATCCCAGCTTGTACCTCTTACATACATACATAATGCGCGCATCCCTAATAGGCCGAGGTAGCTAGTCTCTAACCTACTAAGGAAACTAGGTCCGTTCATAGTCCGTCGACCTAGGGGCATCCCCTTACTAGGTCCGTTCATAGTCCGTCGACCTAGGGGCTTCTCGGGAGCCCATCCCCTTACTAGGTCCGTTCATAGTCCGTCGACCTAGGGGCTGCATCCGGAGCCCACCCGTGGACCTTGCTAGGATCCGGTACAAGCCATACAAAGTAAAATAGCATACATGGATTTTATCATATCATAAGCATAGCATATTCTTGTTTCTTACTAGGTCCGTTCATAGTCCGTCGACCTAGGGGTTGCATAGCACATTCTTATCATATCGTAAGCATATCATCATAACCTATCACATCATTGTCATATCATGAGCATGGCATGCCTCTTATCTTATCATGAAGAGTGCTCTTAGTCCCGACTTACAGGGAAGCATCTCTTAGGCATTTCATCATACATAAGTCATGCTTAACATAAGGGTGCTTAAAGAGCTTAAACATAGACATGTACATCATGATTCTTAGAGCATGAAAAAGCATGGGAAAAGACATGTTATCACCTATACTACTCATAGCATATCATGAGTATCCTTGGCGTGCCTAATTGGGGTTCTAGCTTCCCCCATAGCCCAAATTCTTATTTAATCAGAAAATTCCAGCATATAAACTCTAAGTTTAGAGCATAATAAACCATGAAAAACATTACATTAACATCATACATTAAGGTAGGCATCATAGAGGAGACATTAGAAGGCATGTTGGGGTTGTTACCCCTTCTTAAGTCCTACTTATCATTCTTTACAGAAAATTTCAGCATACATACCTTAGTTTCCAAGCATGTTAAAATCATGAATAAACATCATATTAACATCATTAAGTGCATAGCATGTCATGGAGATCATTCATAAGCATAGTTAGGAAATATTACATGCAACCTCATCATACAATGTAATGTATGTTATAGGGAAGGACATTTGCATGCTTATGGGGAGTTTTGGACTTTACAAGTCCAAGAGTCTTATCTTAGCCGAAATTCACATCAACCATATCCTAGGTTTTTTTTTTGACAACATAATACCATGAATAACACCATATTTACATCACATATCATCTTATATATCATAGGGAGGGTCATTATCAAGCATACTAGGAGTTTAAACCTCTCTAAGCCCTAAAAGAGGTCCTTGGCCGAAAATTCCAGCAAGCCTACTCCAGGTTTTTGGGGGCTTAAGGACAAGGAAAACATCATATTATCATCATCTATTTAGTCACACATCATGAGGAAAAACATATGCAAGTATAGGAGTAGTTTAAACCCTCGCAAGCCCTAAAAACCTTCTTGGCCGAAAACATCAAGAGCTTCATCCTATGTTTAAAACATTTTAGGCACTCAAAACTATTGTAATGCAGGTGAGGGAATTACTTACCTTCTTTCGTTTGAATTATACTACCCTAACTCTTTAGGGTACCCTTTGGTTGAAAGAGAGTGAGAGTTTCTTTGCTAAGACTTTCTCTAGAACCTTTGGCCCTAGTAGAGAGCAAGGTCCTTGGGTGAGATCTCCTTCCTTCCAAACCCCTACGGTTGGAGCCCTAGGTTTACTTTTCGAAAATTGATAAGGGGAGGGGCTTGGGTTTCGGTGGAGAAGGGTGAGGAAGAAGAAGAAGAAGAGGAAGTTATTCCAACTTCCCTTATTTATACTTCTCTCATGAAAAGACATGTCTCTTCACTTCCCTAGCTTTTAACAAGCATGTTTCTTATTCCCTCTACAAGAAACATTGCTTGGTTCATTGGTTATGACATGGTGAGTGCATCTAGGAGGTTCAAGGTTTAATCCTTGCTTCCTCCTTTTTATCACATTTTGCACTAATTCATATCAAAGCCCATTAAGCCAAGCCCATCATGAAATTTCATAATATTAATAATATTCCATGAATTCATAATATTTCATGATAATATTTCATGAATTCCATAACATCTCATATTCATGAATTCATAATATTTAATAATAATATTTCATGAATTCATAATATTCCATAATATTTCATAATAATATTTCATGAATTCCATAACATCTCATATTCATGAATTCATAATATTTAATAATAATATTTCATGAATTCATATTATTTCATAATATTTCATGAATTCCATAATATCTCATATTCATGAATTCATAATGTTTCATAATATTTCATGATAATATTTCATGAATTCCATAATATTTCATATTCATGAATTCATAATGTTTCATAATATTTCATGAATTCCATAATATCTCATATTCATGAATTCATAATGTTTCATAATATTTCATGATAATATTTCATGAATTCCATAATATCTCATATTCATGAATTCATAATGTTTCATAATATTTCATGATAATATTTCATGAATTCCATAATATTTCATATTCATGAATTCATAATATTTAATAATAATATTTCATAATATTTCATATGGGAAATTTTGGGGTGTTACAATCTTTTAGGGTATTTTCAGTCTTTTTGGCCTTTTTCTTCTTTCCCTTATTCTATTCTTTGGCCTTCCTCTTACAACCTTTCTTCGAGGAACCAACTAACAGTACCGTCTTTTGATCCTGCTTCACAGAAGGCTCTACAGTCTTCAGCAGGTTGAGCAACTTAGGAAACTAATCTGGATTTGCATTTTCAGGAGGACGGTTGGGAAGTTGATCTTCAAGGACATAAGCAAGCTTCTCTGCCTTGAGGACTATCCTCAGGTTTCGAAGCCAGTCCATGAAGTTTGGCCCAGTCAGTTTATTGGTGTCCAAAATAGAACGCAAGTTTAGGGAAGACATGATCGAGTGATTATCCTAGAAATACAAATTGAGATTATGTGAGAAGAATGATTAAAGAATGTATCAATATACATAAATTGAAATCCTATTTATTTTTCAAATTGAATAACCCTTTTTATCAATTCGAGAGATCGTAGGAACATCTTCAAATAGGTTGATATCCAACCATAGATAAGAACAACCATGACTGTGGCCATCAAGTTATTCTTAGCTATGAAGGTAGGTAATTATACCGATTACACATCACATATATGTAACTATCACATTATGCTATCAACTAATTGAATGTTTGCATAAATCATTGGGTTGTTAACTCATTAACAAGTATGCAACAATATACATCGCACCCAACTGCACCTCTCTTTACATCGACCTTGGCTGTGGCACAACAAATCGATGCTCCAAGCTTAAGGCTGACCCATTAATCAAGAAATAGTTTTAATATGGTTGGAGCTCATTCAACCGCTTAGTCAGTCTTGGATGTGTCCAACAACCAAAACTAATGATTGACCTCTGACTCCTACTATATTATTCATAAACTAATTCCATGGTTTGAATATGTTGAGGTTCAAGTCGGGCACGGATGTGTCCATCAACCCAAACGAGAAACAAAACTCCGATTCTAACCATATTAATGGAAGGTGTTGGCCTTAATATTTTGTAAGTGGTTTTGGGTCTCATCCTTTCTTTTCTAAGCACATTCATGACATAGAATTATGTCATGACTAACGATTTCCTTAATTAAGTATGTATGTGACTTAAGTTATCAAGTCTCATTAATTGAATTAAGAATCGGATTTCCTAATTCGAATTTCATACTTAATTAAAGGAATTGTTTTGGGAAATAATTTCCTAAATTGTCATAATTAATTTCGGAAATAATATGTTCAAGACTTTGATTTCTCTAAATCAAATCTTATTAAATTAAGAGACAAATCCCTTAATTCAACTGCATATTATTTTCATTAAAATCTCATTTAAGAAACTCTATACGAAACCATTTTCCTAATTAATTTTGGAGACAACAATATGTAAGAGCATCAACCTCTTAAACATATTTTATTCATGGATTTAATTAATTACAACAAATCGTTTTCTAAGGGTGGCTCCCCGAGGCTCAAATACCCAAAGAAAAGTAATTTGTTGTAAATCCAATTGGACGGCTCCCCGAGGCTCAATCCAAATCAAACATGACAATTTCAATTAAAATTGGGAAATTAAATTACAACAACTAACTTTAAATTGGACGGCTCCCCGAGGCTCAATCCAAAATAAAGAATTTTGTTGTCAATTTAAAAAAAACCAATTCAAATTTAAT
>JAGFNQ010002993.1:205466-250429 GCA_024364735.1 Boesenbergia rotunda | reverse complement strand
TCAAAGTTCAATCCCACTCCCACTGTTTTCTTGTAAAAGAAATTCCTTTTCCAGAAATACAGCATGCCTTGAAACAAACACCTTTTGTTCCAAGGGATGATAGAATTGGTAACCCTTCGTTTCCTTAGGGTATCCAATAAATAGACATCTATCAGACTTAGCATCCAATTTGTCTGATATAATCCGCTTCACATAAGCAGGACAACCCCATATCTTAAGGTGAGTTAAGTGAGGTTTCTTACTATTCCATGTCTCATATGGAGTAGTAGAGACTACCTTGGTCGGGACTCTGTTTAGCAAGTAAACAGCTGTCTTAAGTGCATAACCCCAAAAGGATTTTGGAAGAGTTGCATGATTCATCATTGACCTAACCATGTCCATCAAGGTTCGGTTGCGCCTCTCAGATACACCATTATGCTGTGGTGTATATGGCGGAGTCCATTGGGATAATATCCCATTGTCCCTAAGATAATCTTGAAACTCTTGACTCAAGTATTCACCACCCCGATCGGATCGAAGTATTTTAATACTTTTGCCAAGCTGTTTCTCTACTTCATTTCTGAACTCTTTGAATTTCTCAAAGGCTTCAGATTTGTGTTTCATCAAGAACACGTACCCGAATCGTGAGTGATCATCGATAAAGGTGATGAAGTAGCTATAGCCTCCTTGTGCAAGAGTTGACATTGGTCCACATACATCAGTATGTATTAGACCAAGCAATTCTCCCACTGGATTACCTTTTCCGGAAAAGGGTAATTTGGTCATCTTGCCTTTTAAGCATGATTCGCATGTATCAAATGAACCGGGTTCAAATGATTCCAAAATTCCACATCGGTGTAATTCGGTCATGCGTTTCTTACTTATATGGCCAAGACGACAATGCCAAGTGTAGGAGTCTATTCGATTATCTATTCGAGCACGTTTGTTGCTAACTTCGATATTGAAAATGTCACTGGATAAATCTAACATGTAGATTCCATTGCACAAAGTTCCATTCCCATAAAGAACACCATTTAAAGTTATGTAACAACAATTGTTACTAAAAGTTAAATGATAACCCTTTTCATTCAGACATGAAATAGATACAATGTTCTTTATCAACGAAGGAACGAAATAACAATTATCCAATTCTAAGACACGTCCAGTGGGGAGCTTTAGCAAATATGTTCCGATGGCAACAGCAGCAATCTTTGCTCCGTTTCCAACTCGCAAATTCGCTTCTCCTTTGACGAGTCTTCTTCTATTCCTTAGCCCCAGTATGTTATTACATATATGTGAGCTACACCCAGTATCAAGTACCCAAGTGTTTGAGGAAATAGAGTGACATTCAATAACGAAGATACTTGAAGAGGATGGGGCATCGGATGCCTTCTCTTTCAAGGACTCAAGATAAACCTTGCAGTTTCTTCGCCAGTGACCCTCCTTGCCACAGTGATGGCAAGTGCCTTTTAGGATATTTTCAGTCTTTTTGGCCTTTTTCTTCTTTCCTTTATTTTGTTCTTTGGCCTTCCTCTTAGAACCTTTCTTCGAGGAACCAACTAACAGTACCGTCTCTTGATCCTGCTTCACAGAAGGCTCTACAGTCTTCAGCAGGTTGAGCAACTCAGGAAACTGGTCTAGAGTTGCATTTTCAGGAGGACGGTTGGGAAGTTGATTTTCAAGGACATAAGCAAGCTTCTCTGCCTTAAGGACTATCCTTAGGTTTCGAAGCCAGTCCATGAAGTTAGGCCCAGTCAGTTTATTGGTGTCCAAAATGGAACGCAAGTTTAGAGAAGACATGATCGAGTGATTATCCTAGAAATACAAATTGAGCTTATGTGAGAAGAATGATTAAAGAATGTATCAATATACATAAATTAAATCCTATTTATTTTTCAAATTGAATAACCCTTTTTATCAATTCGGGAGATCGTAGGAACATCTCCAAATAGGTTGATATCCAACCATAGGTAAGAACAACCATGGCTGTGGCCATCAAGTTATTCTTAGCTATGAAGGTAGGTAATTATACCGATTACACATCACATATATGTAACTATCACTTTATGCTATCAACTAATTGAATGTTTGCATAAATCATTGGGTTGTTAACTCATTAACAAGTATGCAACATTATACATAGCACCCAACTGCACCTCTCTTTACATCGACCTTGGCTGTGGCACAACAAATCGATGCTCCAAGCTTAAGGCTGACCCATCAATCAAGAAATAGTTTTAATATGGTTGGAGCTCATTCAACCGCTTAGTCAGGCTTGGATGTGTCCAACAACCAAAACTAATGATTGACCTCTGACTCCAACTATATTATTCATAAACTAATTCCATGGTTTGAACATGTTGAGGTTCAAGTCGGGCATGGATGTGTCCATCAACCCAAACGAGAAACAAAACTCCGATTCTAACCATATTAATGGAAGGTGTTGGCCTTAATATTTTGTAAGGGGTTTTGGGTCTCATCCTTTCTTTTCTAAGCACATTCATGACATAGAATTATGTCATGACTAACGATTTCCTTAATAAAGTATGTATGTGACTTAAGTTATCAAGTCTCATTAATTGGAATTAGGAACGGATTTCCTAATTCCAATTTCATACTTAATTAAAGGAATTGTTTTGGGAAACAATTTCCTAAATTGTCATAATTAATTTCGGAAATAATATGTTCAAGACTTTGATTTCTCTAAATCAAATCTTATTAAATTAAGAGATAAATCCCTTAATTCAACCACATATTATTTTCATGAAAATCTCATTTAAGAAACTATATAGGAAACCATTTTCCTAATTAATTTTGGAGATAACAATATGTAAGAGCATCACCTCTTAAACATATTTTATTCATGGATTTAATTAATTACAACAAATCGTTTTCTAAGGGTGGCTCCCCGAGACTCAGATACCCAAAGAAAAGTAATGTGTTGTAAATCCAATTGGACGGCTCCCCGAGGCTCAATCCAAATCAAACATGACAATTTCAATTAAAAATTGGGAAATTAAATTACAACAACTAACTTTAAATTGGACGGCTCCCCGAGGCTCAATCCAAAATAAAATATTTTGTTGTCAATTTAAAAACCAATTCAAATTTAATTGTCAATTAACTGTCCATGAATTTGTCTAGACTTTCTTAAAAGAAAGTGCCCAAAATTGCGAGATTTCAAAAATAGGTTTTCAGAATAATTGTAAGTTTCTGGTACAAAGGAAACTTACATATTTCCAAAATTGGAAAATTTCTAAAATAGAAAATTTTCCAAAATTGGAAAGTTTCCAAAGATGGGAAGTTTTCACAATTATTATAAAATTTTAGAAATTAGAAAATTTCAAACGTTTGCGAAATTTCATGAGGATTTCCAAACTTTGAAATTCCTAAATCTAAAATTTATTATAATTTGAAAGTTTCCATAATTGAAAATTTTTCTGAAATTAAGATCATGACAAAGTTTTCCACAAAACAATTATATGATTAAGTCGAACACTAACCAGCTCTGATACCACTGTTGGGACCGGGTGCATGTCGACAAGGATACGAGTTCGTAAAATTTTAAATTTTTACGTGCAGCGGAAGAATTTGCATAAAATAATTTCCTAAATTATTTTAACTTCGTATCTAGCATGCAATCTTATGGTGTGTTGACATAATCATAAAATAAAACTTTACGAAAAGGTAAACTAATTTACCAAGTACCTCGCGTAACTCGAAGTAAGGGACGAGATCCAACCGTAGCGTCCCTTGGAAGCTCCGCCTCTATTCGCGTCCACGCCGAGTTCTCTTCGGGATGACTTCGCAAAGTCACGAGTTTTGTGCCGACGAGAACTACTAGATTCTCGGAAGGCACAACAAAGAAGATCAAGAGAAGAAAAGGAAACTAACGAACGAAGTAACGGAATCGAATTCCGAGAGAGAGGGAGATGTGATCCGCTTCTTCTTCTTCTTGGTCGGTTTCTTCTTCTCCTTGAAGCTCACGGCAACACCTTGCCTTGGTGTAGGTTGGGCACCGGCCCTAATGGAGCTAGGGTGGCCGCCGACCCTAATGGAAGGGAGGGGGAAGGAGGAGAGAAGAGAAGAGAGAGAGGGAGAGCTCTATTTCGATTATCAAAATCTTAGGAATCCAAGGCTTGCCTATGGTTCCTTATATAGTTACTTCTCCCTTGCCAAGTCTCCTCTTAACCGAATTAACGGAATTAGTTATCATAAGAAATTTATCCTATAAATTCTCTTATGAATTATTCCGTTTAAACCAAGTTTTATTATAACTAACTTTATAATAAAACTAATTAGTTATCATAAGAAATTTATCCTATAAATTCTCTTATGAATTTTATTATAACTAACTTTATAATAAAACTAATTAATTATCATAAGAAATTTATCCTATAAATTCTCTTATGAATTATTCCGTTTAAACCAAGTTTTATTATAACTAATTTTATAATAAAACTAATTAGTTATCATAAGAAATTTATCCTATAAATTCTCTTATGAATTTTATTATAACTAACTTTATAATAAAATTAATTAATTATCATAAGAAATTTATCCTATAAATTCTCTTATGAATTATTCCGTTTAAACCAAGTTTTATTATAACTAACTTTATAATAAAACTAATTAATCTCTCCTTTTATTATGGAATAAATTTTATAAGAAATTTATAAACTTTCTTATTATGGAAAAATCAATTCATAATTGATTTTATAAAATTAAAATAAACCAATTCATGGATTATTTTAATTTCCATAAAAAGAATAAATTTCTATAAATTTATTTATATAAATTTCTTTATACAAATTTATTTATCCATAATTTATAAAACAAATCGCGCTAGATTTGTTTTATTAATTAAACCAAAATTAATTGGTTTACTCCCTCTATTGTGGCCGGCCAACCAAGGAGGGTTGGCACCCTCTTTGGCCGGCCCAAGCCGAGCCGAACCAACGCGAATTAAACTCATTTAATTCGCCCAAAAAGCCTTCAAAAGACTTAACCATTTTAGCTTCCATTGCGCCTCTGATAAATTCATATTCGACTTATTTCTCTTGATCGGAAAATCTAATTTTCAACTCGTTTTAAATCTCTCGGATTACTCGTAGTGCGTGTGACTAAATAGGCTTTCGATTTATGTTGGCCGTCTATAATCAACTAATTATAGAACGATCATGAGTGGCACCTAGTAGTACATCATGATCCCCAATTAATCGAAAGATCAACGGTTTGACCTCAGAAGAAATTATTCTGAAACCCTTCAGCAGCTCTAATGAATCGTGCCCCATTCCCTTCACCATCTTATACCCACTTGGTTCAGGACACGGTCTATTTGTGTCAGTCCCCACTAGGCTGACTAAGTCACACCTAGCCCAAGTAATGTCTTTCTCGTCCTTTGGATTTCTAATTACTCTCATGTATTTAAGAGACTTGCACTCTTAACATGATATACTCTGGCCAGAGATTTTGAGTAACAATCCGACGATAGGCCTGGGTATACATCTCCTCGCAAGGAGTGGTGAATCCTTTGTAGGCTGTTCAAACATCTTCGGGCACTTCGGCTTATACCCAATCATCCTGGGTCCACACCTCCTTGGAGATGCTTGCTTAAGATGTTAAAGTATAAGTCTCCATGACCAAGATGACTTGAACACCGCAAGTCAAAGGAACATCGCACTTAAGCCGCATTAAGAACTTCATTGACATATCTATATAGATAACCCTATGAAGTCTTACAGCTAGTCACTCCAATGAACTAGTTCCCTTAACTAGCATCCATGTTTATCTCCGGACATCCCAATGTCACCAGCCAGTGAGAATCAGCTGATTAAAGAATAACCCATGCTAGTCTCAACAGAATTGATAGTGTCCGTATTTATCAATTCATCGACTAGGGATATTTTCAATACTTCACATTTGCACATTTAGAGATAATCACTAGTTGTGATCCCATCACAAATTCTCTTATGCTGTGAGTTGTATTGCGGACATTCAGTAGATGAGTTTAAGATCCCAATCAAATACATAAACATGTATACTCAAATAGTGAATTATCATTTATTAAAATAAATGTTTACAATCATAAGGCGATTGCCTTAGGACACTTCTCTCATATCACTAACAACAAGGAGCTTGGTGAGTCCATCAGCAAGAAGACACGAAGAGCAGGGAGTTCTTGCGTGAGATCTGTGTTGAGTGGAGCTCAGTGGAGATGTTCTCTTGTGTTCCTTTGGTTCTAAGTGCGCTGTAAGCCTTCTTGTGGTTCTTGTGCTTATTTCCATTATTCTGTTGAACCCACTATGGAGAGGTTACTCCACCGAGAAGGAGGTTTCATTTGATATCCGGGGTTCCGGTGCTTGATCTGCCGACGATCAAGGGATCACTGACAAGACCAAACTATGTGTCACGAATGTGGGCCTCAAATTTAGATGTGAATGAATAACTGAAAGCTGGAAACCCTTTTTACAAGCAAAAGTATAAAAATGTAGCAAAGGGGCCACAGGTCGTATTTTTCTCGGGGCTAGTTGTCGTGTTTGATTCAAACTTGTATTTGTGTCGTTATGAGTTTTGGGTTTCAAGCGAATAATTCGGGTTTTGTTTCACTTGGAAATGAAATAGCAGTTAAAATGAAGGAAACGACAAGTTATAATTCAATCAAAGGAGAAACCAAATCAATCAAAGGGCCTTAACAAAATTGAGATTAATGCCATCGAAAATGCGAAGCAAATGAATACGAACAGTGATTGGAATTTTCAGAGACAACCAAACTTAAAACAATTGGTAGCTACAAAATTCAGTAATCAAACCCTTGAACAATCTCAACTCAAACTAAATACAATGAACCGAAATTCTTATGTGCCAAAACAAATTGATGCTAAGTGCCAAAAACTGTGAACTTGCAATTCCAATTGGCTGACCAATTCAGATTAGGAAGGCAAGAGATTTATGAATTGTTTTGTAGGAATGAGTAAGGGAATTTAGAGTTGGAAACAGACATTTGGAACAAGTGCAGGAATTATAACTGATGTACTGTTAGGGAAACGAAAATCCATAAGCAAACAAAAGTAGGCACTAGCTGATATCAATAAGCTTGTTGGTGTTCCATTTGATACGCAATTCAGAAAATGTCAAGCTAATATGCAGCAAAAACTGACAAGTTAAAACCACTGAGTGCAGAAATGAAATTAAGAAACCTAATTGATGTGCAAACTGAATCCAATGCAAAGTTAAATGAATCCAATGAAGAATTAACTCAATGCAGAATGTATTGCTGATCAAATCAGCTTGAAAGAGCTAGGCTGATCAAGGTAGACATTTGCAGAAAATGGATGCAGAAATTCGAGCTTGAAGTCTGATTAAAACAGGTACAAGTGACATGCAGAAATTCACAAGACAAGCTGGGATTAAATGCATGATCCAATGCTCCAACAAATAGTTCAACTAAGTCTAACTGATACTTGGGAAATGGGCTGATACATTCAGAACCCTTGCAGAATTTTGAAGACAGAAATGCAAGCACACTCTCAATGCAGAATGTCAGGTTTTGATTGCAGAAATTCCACACACCCAATTGCAGAAATGAATTGCAGCATGAATTTGATACAAAATCTAACAAGACAATTGTTTTCAGTTGCAATAAAAGTCTAAGGTGAAACTCAACTGATACAAATTCAGAGCCGTGACATGTGATTTGCAGAGTTGGAGTTAGCAGAAATGGATTCAAGTTGCAGAAATTGAAATTGATGCAAACAAGCTGAACCGAAAATGTAGAAATAAAATCAGATTGCTAAACAACTCAAATCAATTGAGTTAGTAAACTAAATGTTGTTTTCAATTGCAAGCATCTAAATTAAACACAAACTGAATTCGCAAGAGCTGCAAAATCAGAAACAAACTGGCACGCATGAACAGAAATTCAGAAACATTAACAGGAATTGGCACGCAAGGTTTTAAGCAGAAATAAACTGAAATTTAGTGAAACATTAACTAAACTAGCTAGCTAACTACTTGCTTGAAGATTTAAAGCTAAATTACAGCTGGAACAATGCATAAACCAAGTTAACGAATCTGAAACGAGAACAGTAACTAAACTACAACAGTAATGGAAATTACAGCTAAACAAACGAAATTAAACTATCTAAGCTACTCCTCAATGCTTCCCTAGCTCAAGTGCTTCTTGGTCGTCAAGCAAGAGTGAGCCTCGAACCCGCAAGCTCAGCAAATCATCATGAAATTGTCTCTGCGATTCAATTCCAACTCAGCTTGCTCAAAACTGAATTTCTCATTCGGCATCCTTCAATTCAGCTGTGTCCGCGATTGGTGATGAGTTGGGGATGATCCAAGCAATCTAGGGGACCCCTCCAGAAGCTCGGGTGGATGGAAATGGAGCACAACCGATCCAAAGGCAGTAATTGAACAAAACTACGGAAACCTCTCAACAGCTCTGTTTTTGGGCAAATCTGAGCTAGAACCTCACCGATGAAACCTTCCAAATGACCTAACACATGATCTAAGAAAGGAATTGAGAGGTCGCGTCCCTTGGATGAAGAAAACTACTGAAGAACTGATGAACAAATGAAGAAGACGAAGAACGGCGAGGTAACGCGACAAGGCTTGGCTGCGGCAGATTTTCTGATTAAATACTTAAGCACGGACGGTCCAGATTAATTTAAGAAATCCAACGGCTGATCTTGCTCTGATTTGAGCCAAACTTTTATGATGATGATCTGGGGTCAGGATCTGCCTTGTGGTAGCTCGGATCCTCCAGATATGCAACGGATGGTCCAGATCAACTCTATCTGTGATTGGACGCTCTAGAGCCCTCCTTGCTTGATCCAACGGTTGATTGAGCTCTGATTGGAATGAAACCTTCAGATCTTGATCATAGAGTTTGATCAACCCTAACCCTAGCTCGGATTGCTTCAGATCGTCCCGGATGGTTCAGATCTAGCCTCTTTTGAATCGGACGGCCCGGATTAATTTTAAGCTTGATAATTCGATCCGGTTCACATCCGACTCAAGTTTGACCCAGTATGCCCTAGGTCCAGGATCCTTTCATGCCTACAAAAAATATATCAAAAAATTAATGGCCAAATAATCCAAATATGTGTAATTTTGCAATTAAGTCCAAAATAAGAGGAAATCCTAAAACCTAGGGTAAAATCACAATTAAGCAATAAAAACATAGGTCAAACATGGATTTTAACAATTAAAATAATCAGTAAAATGGTGCTTATCAATCGCCCACCTTACTGGCAAGCCAAGGAGTAGGGGCAAGTTATCCCCGAACCTTGTACATCCTCGCGTTAGAGTTTGTGATTTATGTTTGAATTTTCTGTTAGAATTTGTTTCTGCCTTAGCTTTTTCTATTTTCCTTGCTTCCGCTGCTAACTCTAAAGTGCAGAAAACCTAAATGATCGATGATTAGTGTCTGGCTACATTCACCCCCCCTCTATAGCCATCCAAAGTCCAATAAGTGGTATCAGAGCTTGGGGCTTTGTTCAAGCGGCTTAACATCCGAGAGCTAACAACGATGGCCATGGGAAGAGAGGGGTTTAGCACCAGGCGACTGTTGGTGCAGGAATCACCATATCGAACCTTGTTTTGATATTGGCAAAGTGTTCAAAGTTAAGTATTATTGGTGATCTAACGTTGTTACTCAAGTGTGCAGGAAAAGTCCTAGGTACACTAGGCATTAAGTCCTGGTTCTAAGAATTAGTCACTAAGTTCTGGCCGAGAGCTGGGCACCGAAGACCTGGTTCAAGGAATTGAGCACTATGTCCTGGCCGAGGGTTGGGCACCGAAGACCTGGTTCGAGGAATTGGCTACTAAGACCTGGCCGAGGGTTGGGCACCGAAGACTTGGTTCGAGGAATTGAGCACTAAGACCTGGTCGCAGATTGGGCATGAAGATCTGGTGAGTAAAGCTGGGCAAAAGTCCAATCGGAGGAGCCAGTTGGTAAAAGGTAAACTCTTCTGAGAGTAGTAGATGAGGACGCGTTCCCCGTCGAGGGAACAGTAGGCGTCGGCTCAACCTAAGGTTCCATTTGGGAGACCCGAAGTCAGAACCAAGACAGCTACGGCTGTAAAAACCTAACATTTCTTGCCTTGTTTGTTGTGGAACTAACCTTGGATGCAGGGACCAAAGGAACGTGTTTTTGTAGCTCAGAACACCCCAAAGGAGGGGGGCAGTAGCTGGGCAAGGCGCCCGGGAGGTCCCGGGCGCCCAAGGTCAAAACCAAACGAACAGCTAAGCAAGAATCGATTCGGAAGCTTACTGGGCCAGGCACCCTCAAGGTCTCGGGCACCCTGATGGTCTCGGGCGCCCTGGATTCCTCGAGCGCTCTGGGTCCAAGCCAACCAAGTGATCAAAGCGAAATTAGCAGAGAAGCCAGCAGACCAAGTCAACCGGGGCGCCCCCGTTAGCTCCGAAGGCCGATTCTGGAGGGATAAGCGCTGACCGAGCTTCGGATGAGGTTTCTCGGATCCGAAGGCACCTGTCAGGCGCCCCCAAGAGTGCTATAAAAGGGGCTCGACCCCAAGGCTTCAAAACATCAATTTTCCAACTCCTCTACGCTCTTCGTTCAAGCGCTCTGCTCCGGAAACCTCCGATCTCGAGATTCTAGCGCCGACGATGACCCTCTACTCCAAAGTACGACCCACACCGGGCGTCGGTAACGAAGAGTATACTTGTTCTTTTTACTGCTCTACTATTGTACAAGTCTTTGTAAATCTTTGCGCCATTATAGAATTGCCCACAGTAAACGGTCAAGGACCGTGGGCCTTGGAGTGGGAGCCAAACGCAACTCCGAACCAAGTAAAACCACTTGAGTTCTGTGTGTTCTATTTTGTTTAAATTTCCACTGCGCATTCTCTTTTCTAATCCGAAAAAAGTTTTCACGATATTCACCCCCCCTCTATCGTGTTTTCTTGATCCAACACCGACCTCCATTCTTTGACGGCACAGATTTTCCATATTGGAGGTCAAAGATGGAGTTCTACCTCAAAACCAACATAAGTATGTGGTTTGCTGTCAAGGAAGGTTTTTCCCCTCCAAAGGATGATGAGGGAAAAGAGGTAGACTTCTTAATGTGGTCAGCAGAACAAATCTGGAAGGGAGAAGCAGATGCTAGAGCTGTGGTCACCTTGCAATGGGGATGACCAAGGAGGAGCTGATCAAAGTGAGTCCTTTCACAAGTGCTAAAGACCTATGGAGCAAGCTCATTGAGCTCCATGAGGGCACTCAAGATACCCGGACAACCAAGAAGGACCTCCTTCTCAGCCAATTCCAAAAGCTTTCCATGGAAGAAAATGAAAATGTGAGTGAACTCCATGAACGAGTCAAAGAAATCCTCAATGGTCTACATTCCATCAATGAGAAGGTAGAAAACCAAGACTTAGTGAGGTACATTCTAAAAGTTTTTCCAAGGAATGCCTTGTGGTCATCCATGGTGGATGCCTACAAGGTTTCCAAGGATTTTTCAATTGTTAAGTTAGAAGATCTATTTTGTGAAATGGAACTACATGAGATCTCTAACACAAGCCCAAAGGAGAAAGGGTTGACTTTAGTGGCAGGTGACAAAAAGAAGAAAGGAAAGAAGGATGAGAACACCCACTGTCACGTGGCATTCATGGCACTAGAGGACTCTAGAGAAGAAAGTGATAACGAAACAAGGAGCTTCTCAACCGTGCCTTCATCATCTTCGGATGATGAAGAGGTAATTTCTCCTGAGTTAGATAAGTGCTATCGAACCATCGCATGTATAACTAAGATGCTTAAAAAATCTAAAAACAAAGCTAAATTATTGAAATTGGAAGTAGAAAAATTGAAAACCTCTAAGGATGAGGTAATTGATGTTAAGCATGATAAGTCCCTCAAAGATGAAAACAAGACTCTAAGGAGCGAAATTGAAAATCTCAAGAATATTCTTGAGAAATTCTCAATTGACTCAAAAACCTTAGACATGATACTAAATTCACAATAAGCGGTTTACAACAAGGTTGGTTTAGGTTACCAACCTAAAGAACCTAGTATCATGTCACTAATGTCAAGAACCAAATTTAGATCGCCTAATGATTCTAAGGTTCAAAAAGTCAAAAAGAAAATGACTAAGGCATGGGTACCTAAATCTTTCATTGTTGATGTATTAGGTCCCAAATTTTGGGTACCTAAAACCTCTATCTTTAGAATTGTATAGCTTTAATTGAGGGGGAGCATCTATCAACATGGGAGGTTGATATTTGGTGCTCCAAACCCATGACCAAAGAAAAAATTGTCATTCACATGGTTGGTTATGGAAAATTCGAATTAAATGCTTTGTGCTTCATTGTCTTAGTTCTTATAACAAGATGATCCCTTGGCTAGTGATTTATGAAATCTCATTTGGGCAATAAGGAAACTTATCATGCAACGAATGATAATATATATCCATGCTTCAAAATAAATAAACAAGTTTTGAAAAAAAATATTCACATGAATGGTTTAGGTTGACACATAACTTACTCTTGCCATGGATTGTTTAGGATAATTAGGTTTATTGTTGCAATGTATATTTTCCTGCAATTCATGGTTTATGATATGCCTTATGTCAAGACTAAGGAGTCCATTTTCTTGTATATGTTATACAACATGAATGCATGCTAAAGAACAAGGATTAACACATAGTTTGTACTAATAAGACATCACCAAACAAAGAACATGAGCTTAAGGTTTAGGCTTATGTTTTTCTTAATATTTTGGAGATGAACTTAGTTGAATATGTCATGATCTTACTGTTTGTGTGATTAACCTTAATGTATGATACCAATTTTGTTTAAGAACAGCATGCTCACATAGTTCATGATGTTTCAAGTTCCATGACTTGTTTTGTTTTCCCACTTGATTGATATCAAACCTAATGTCATCCATATGCCCAATATTAATTGGATCACTAAGGTATCAGTACTTAAGTGTAGATTGGATTATCAAGATTGTTAGGAATAAACAAGAACATACTTAGAACATAACTGATCATTCAAACCTAGTGTTGGTACTTTAATCCATAGATATTCTTGATTATTGATATGAAATGAAGCCTAGTTAAGGGACCCAAATCAGATTACTTGTTTTGATTAAATGAATTATGGTTAATGGAACTCATTTAGGGAGTAAATCTGATTGTATTAGAGATTAGAGTGATTAAGAGTTGAAACGAACATGTTTCTGAGACTGATCAGTTTCAGAAAATATTCTGTATCAGACCTGATCGGTCCACCGACCGATCAGGACTCACCCTGATCGGTCCGGTGATCGATTAGGTTAACACTAATCAGAGGTATCAGACTACTCCTCAGTCCGATCCCATTTCATCAAGTTGTATCAGATTACCTGATCATACTGACACACACAAATCTGATACAAATCAAGTACAATTGAAACATACTTGATCCTCCATTGGTACAAACCTGGTACTAAGTGAGTACAAGTTTGTTCAAGTGTTCAAAGAAGGGTAGGAATTTTTAAGACCCTTGATTCTCAGAAAATTTTCTAAAACATCAAGTATTAAAATGCTGATTTGATACAAACCTATGTTGGAATGTTTAAATTCATAAGAAAGAGTTTGTTGAGTCATGACTCTTGTTCTTAATGTCGTGTTTCGAAAATTTTTCTGAAATGACGAATATCAATAGAGTCTACATCCCTGTTGTGGAATGCCAATTGTTAATGCAGTCTGATTAGGAACGTATCAGAGTTTTAGAAATTTTTTTGAAATCTGATCGCTCCCCAGACTAACAAGAAATATTTCTGTATCAAATAATCAACGAACCTGATCGGTCATGGAGACCAGTCAGGATTATGTGTCCGATACAGCTGCATTCCTTACTTGACATATGAAACATATACATGTTTGACTATGATATATTTCTGTATATGTTTTCATGTGCAATTCACACTTATTGCCATATGATGCATATACATTGTTGCCATGATACATTTATGGTATATGCCTTTCGTATGCAATTCAAAAGTTTACCTTTAATTATTTTGGATTTGGGGAGAGACCCGTGTTTGAGGGGGAGGTATGTTTAAACTTAATAACCATACTCTTTTCAATGTTTGACAAAGGGGGAGAGAATGGTTGATTAAGTTTAGGGTTATTGTAGGGGGAGGATTTTGATTCCCTTACGATAATTGAACTGCCTTCAATTAATCATTAATGCCTAAACTTAAATCGGGTTGTCAAACAACAAAAAGAGGGAGATTGTTGATACAGTCTGACCCTGATTGTTGTTTTGGTGTTTGACATGGATTTAAGTTTGATTCAAGTTTGGTTGAATTCGGATTAAGTCCAGGTGGATCGGGAGATTGCACGCTGGCATGTGAAAAGTACTAACATAGAGGGTTAGGTGTGAAAAGTCCTAACTTGGAGGGTTAGGTGTGAAAAGTCCTAGCTTGGAGGGCTAGGTGTGAAAAATCCTAACTTGGAGGGTTAAGTGTGAAAAAGTCCTAGCTTGGAGGGCTAGGTGTGAAAAGTCCTAGCTTAGAGGGCTAGGTATGAAAAGTCCTGGCTTGGAGGGTCAGGTCCTAGCTTGGAGGGCTATGTTAGATGAAACCCTGGCTTGGAGGGCCAGGTCCTAGCTTGGAGGGCTAGGTTGGATAAAACCCTGGCTTGGAGGACCAGGTCCCAGCTTGGAGGGCTAGGTTGAAGTCCCGGTGAGTGAAACTGGGCACGGAGTCTTGGTCCGGGGGACTAAGAATGAGTTAGAGAAGGGCTGGAAGCTTGTTCTCTTGACTTAGAATGGATTTGACCTTGCCTGGATCGGTCTGGTGACCGATCAGGGAAGTTGGCACGGTGTTCCCTCGTGGATCGGTGTGGTGACCAATCCAGCTATGTCTGATCGGTCTGGTGACCGATCAGGGAGCATACAAAGACTTTGAAAAACTTTCTGTTCGGCTCCTGATCAGTTTGGTGGCCGATCAGGGATACTATTCATATCGTTCTGGTGAATGATCAATTGTCGCGAGCTTCTCACTATAACCGATCAGGATGACTCCTGATTGGTCAGGAAGCAGCCTGATCGGTCACCAGACCGATTAGAGCACAGCCTGATAGGTCTGGGAAACGATCAGGAGTGTGCAGCAGACTGCTGGATAGGTCTGGTGACCGATCAGGGTCCTCTCTGATCGGTCTGGGGGCCGATCAGGGCCTGAACTTTAATTCAAATTCACTGTCAGACGCTCTGATCGCGTCTATTTTCTCTGCCGATTCTCTGCTACTTTGCTGATATTATTTGATATGCATTGCTAAGCTTCTATTGGAGTGTGCAGGTAATAGCAGGTGATTCAAACACTCAAGGAGGGTCAATGGGAGGCTTTCCTTGGAGCAGGTTTGACAGTTTTCCTTCGCAGGATATAACGTCCTCTGGCGCGAGCTGCAACGGCTGTGAAGCTGATGACCTGGGGCTCGACTGGAGAGGATTCAGTTAGTCCAGAGGAGGTCAGGGGTAGCTGGCATGGTGCAGGTGAGCAGCTGGGAGCTGCTGTAGAGGATCGTGTGACCTGCCGATGGAAGCAGGTTAAGCTACGAAGTGGAGAAGGAGCTGAACAGTACTCTTCTTGCGACAAACTGCTTCTCCATCTGTTGTGCATCACTCTGAACCTTGAAGCAACACTTGAAGCGACAACTTTGATCATACTCTTGAGCACTTGGAGGAAACAAGGAGCTTGGTGAGTCCATCAGCAAGAAGGCACGAAGAGCAGGGAGTTCTTGCGTGAGATCTGTGCTGAGTGGAGCTCGGTGGAGAAGTCCTCTTGTGTTCCTTTGGTTCTAAGTGCTCTGTAAGCCTTCTTGTGATTCTTGTGCTTATTTCCATTATTCTGTTGAACCCACTGTGGAGAGGTTACTCCACCGAGGAAGAGGTTTCATTTGATATCCGGGGTTCCGGGGCTTGATCTGCCGACGATCAAGGGATCGCCCACCTTACGGGCAAGCCAAGGAGTAGGGGCAAGTTATCCCCGAACCTTGTACATCCTCGCGTTAGAGTTTGTGATTTGTGTTTGAATTTTCTGTTAGAATCTGTTTCTGCCTTAGGTTTTTCTATTTTCCTTGCTTCCGCTGCTAACTCTAAAGTGCAGAAAACCTAAAAGATCGAAGATTAGTGTCTGGCTACATTCACCCCCCTCTATAGCCATCCAAGGTCCAACACAGACTCCCAAGGCCCTCCCGGAAGAGGATATCTTAAGACCCTCTCGGGAGAGCGGAGCTCAAGGGTCAATGCACCTGATAGCTCGACTTCAAGTCGTCGTTCCTCTTTCCAAATTAGGAAAGTCTTCAAATAGTTATTGTCTGACATACATGACAATTAAGGCCTTAATAATCGCTGCGACCGTTACCTAAAAGTTATCTTATAACCGACGAATAAGGAACGTGAAGGAGAACGTGGAAGATACATGTAATCAATCCCTCGAGTATATAAGGTACTTGGACACGCAGGTAAAAGTGTATGTTCTCTAGACTCACAACTATTCTTCTTCCTCGTTGTCCTCTTGCAAGAAATCGAAGTCTGACTTGAGCGTCGGAGTGGGCTCCGTCGAAAAACCTCCGGTGTGTTCCCATAATGTTCGTGTTGATCTCGCAGGGCAAGATCTACTCCCCTTCGTCGTCATCCTCATGGGTTGGACTCTAGTGACTTGTCATCCACGTCGATTCTTTCCGGATCAATAGTCACAATTGAAATCTCATACATCAAAGCTTAATCTCTTGAGCACATAACCCTATATAGCTTAAATCACCTAATGACTCCGTGACTGCTTGCACGACCAAAAGTGAGCTAGAAAAGATCGAGACTTATTTGAACCCCTTGTCTTTACCAGCCGTAGCTAGCCCTTCTCGAATTGGCAACAACTCGACAAGAACAATCGATCCCGACCGCGGGAATGTTGTGTCAAAGACCGCTGTAGCTTGACCCTAGTGATTCCGTACAACTCCACCTACACCATAATAGTTACCTTCTTCTCAGCTAAAACTTATGTTGACGTCAAGCCGAAGATGATCTGTTGGAGGCACTTGCCAAAGTGAAGGGGATGACAAAGGAGGATATGTCCAAGCTTGGGAGCCTACCTTGGCAGATTGGTGAAATTCATGCAAAAGAGTTTAGCAACAATTAAGGAATTTCTTAGAGGTCTATTCTCACGATCATGGAATGCACGACACCTCTCTCCCCACACCATAAGTGTCTTCCGTGGGGCCTGGTCGATCGCCCGAGGTTGAAAAAACCTCGTTAATTTTTTTTAACAAATAGAAAATAATCATTCTAAAATTAAAATAAATACCTGGATCTTTTATAGTTAATTTACTAACCTTCTTCTTCTTTTAATGCTTTAATGGCCCTGATTCCAATCATGAATGGAAAGAGATCAATATCTACAATCTAAATATCTATTGCTGGTCTTTTTGATCTACCCAACAATGGAGTCATTGCTCTGTTTTTCCCGAAAGAGGAAAGGTAAGAACGACCACACCTTTTTATTACTCATCATCGTAGTAATCTTGGATAAGATAACTGCTCCCTCCAAGAGTTAACATTTGAATTCTTGGGTTGGGCCTGAGTCAGGTCAACCCTCATGGGCGACCCAACCCATATTTCTTATATCTCCCACTCGCACATGAGAGCTAGACTTCTTAGATAGATAATTATCATACATCACTAATTTCATACATGCAAATGGATTGTGTGACCGACGAGCATGTTAAATAAGAGCTCATAGCCGTACACCTGTTAAGGATATATAACAACTTATTTCAATGTATTCATGAGGATATTTTACTTGTTAACCCCAGATTTATTTTACTATACTAATCAATGTATCTCTTGTCCCAAAATATAATAAGAGCATACTTGATTCAAAATGTATTTATAATTATGTTCCAACAACTACGTTAAACATAATTAGTCGACTTATGAAAATAAGTGTCAAAAATAAATCTTCCTTTCCCACTAGAATCTTTCTATCTTTATTTTAGCTGCTTTCTTAGACATGTACCATATTGTCGAATCAATCATAGCAATTGGTAGCATGCTAAAGTAGCATCACTAAAATAAAATTTAAAAAAACAGTTGAAAACCTTAAGGGTCTAAGATTATGTTTGTATATATAAACCTATAGATCTCACACAATGAGTTGGGACTTATCTACTAATTTTCCAAATGATCATTTTAGTACATATGGTATAAAACACGTGCTACGATGTGTTTCTTCCTCTTTGAAAGCATATGTCATAATTAAATATTCACATCGTACAAACCTTAATTCAAGTGTGTTCAATACTTAACTTGAGTTTTCTCCTCGGTTATCCTCCAACATGTCTCAATATAACAAAAACTCCAATCTAGCAATTAGGCAAGTTTAATGGATTGTGAGAAAATCTATATCGATTATAATAGAATGAAGTAATCTTATCTTAGTAATACATTACTAAGGCGACATATATATGGATTTATTTACAAAAATCAATACTGTATAATCTCTGCATGTTTCTTAATATCAGAGGTGATTACTCATGTGAGAGAGTCAATTTCAACTTATCAGACATACCTTTAATGTGCACATAAATAATTCATAAAGTAAATGTGTACCCATGATACATAACAAATCATTATTATAATAATGAGCACAATGTCTTGAATACTTATGTATTTAGTTACAATTATATCCTACGTTATCCAAGAGATCTTACATGATCTATAAATACGTCTCTTGGTATTGGCTTATTAAAAAGATCAACCACCATCATTCGGGTAGACATGTATTTCAAAGTCATCTCATTCTTTTCAACTATATCTCTGATGAAGTTGTACTTTGTGTCAAAATGTTTGATTTTTCCATAATATTTAAGGTCTTTTGTATAAGTAATTACTGATTGATTATCACAATAAACCGTTACAACTCCCACTGAATTGCTTACTACACCCAATGACTTGTGAATCTTCGCAACCAAACACCTTCTTGCACTGCAGAAGCACATGTCACAAATTTTGCTTCCATTATGAATAGAGATACACATGTTTGTTTATTATTTCTCCAAGATATGCATCCACCATTTAACAAGAAAGCATATGTAGAGGTGGATTTCCGCTCATCTAAATAACCACCCCAGTCTGTATTTGTGTATCCCATTAATATTAGATTTTTTTCTTGGTAATATAGAAAATAATCTATAGTGCTTTTTAGATATCTCAAAATATTTTTACCCTCATTCCAGTCTGCATCTATGTAGTGCCTTATTAGAAAGCTACGCATAATTTACTAAAAATTAAAAAATTTATTTAAAGCACTCCCACGAAGAAGCAAAGGGAAGAGGACAGCATGATTAATTCAAAACAAATCAGTGACATTTGATTTCAAGTTCCATAAAATTTTCAGAAACAAACTTGAATATAAAAATACAAAACAAAAAAATCGTCGACTTATTAATACCATCAAACAAGCATGAATAATTTATTTTACAAGTAACAAACATATATACTAAAAAATATTAGCATCCATAATTGTATCAAATAAACCTAGCTAATAAAAGAAGAGAACATCCTGCTCACAGAATTGTACTTAAAAATAGCGAAAATCTTAGCCGAAATGTTACCCTTGAGTTGAGTAGGAAACAAAAGCCTAGCACTATCAATGTAGAAAAAAGGTTGCAGGTGGCCAAAGAAGAAGCAATAGAGCTTTTGGTGCTTGAGGAAAATGGTCTCGCACGCGATCAAAGAAAACAAGGTCGCTTGGTGAAGAAAATAAACTCGTGGTTGATTGTAGTCGCGTGCCCTTGAAAAAGAAGAGATAAACACCATCTTTGAAGAAGAAGAGATCGACGGAGACAAAGAGAGATCATGACACCTTGACGAAGAAGAGATCGCGCCAAGGAGACATCGCAGCTCAAGAAGAGATACGCTAAGGAGAATCATGGACTTCGCAACTTAGGTTTTGCACGTGGGAATTGTGATAAAAAAACCGATACCGGTTAAATTTTAACCAAGAGTAATAGGTTTAATTTATTTTTTAACCGATTCAGACATATTATTTTATCATAGTTCAATTATAATTTTTTTAAACACTTATTTAATCATTAAATAAAAATTAAGAAGTAAAATATTATTAAAATTATGAATTGAAGTTTATTTTTTAACTTATAAAGTTTAAAATAATATTTACTACGTTAATTTTATTATTGAAGTTTAACATCATAGACTACTTTAGAATCATTCATCATGAAAATAACTATTGGCGAAGTCTACTAGTGATATATTCATTATTATGAATGTAAGTTAATTAGCGAATAAATTTCATTTATTTTCTTAGCTAAATGTGATATAAGCATGAGTTGGCTAGTGAGTGTCGAGTCCGTGCTGCGCAATTCTCTCGTCAAATTGTAGCCACAGATAACAAATGATTTATTTTCTTATTTAATTGAAGAAAAATTAGATGGAAAAAATTGAGCAAAAATCGTAAGAACGCCTTTGTTTTTTAAATCGTCGCTCTTCCTTTTTTTTTATTTTGATTTTTTTTTTCTCAGGAGAATGTCTTACCCATCAATCTTCATAAAAATGATATAATTATCTTAAATATATTATTCGATATTATTTTCTTTTATCACATATATTAAATCTTGAAATAATCAATTAATTGTATTAAGAAGATAAGTCTGAATTGTATCAACTATAAAATTGCATTTATGCTAGTTATTACAATTTTGTAGTTGATATAATATGAAATTTATTGAATAAGACAAGTTCGAGTTATAGCAACTATAAACCGTGTTAGGACCCGTACGAGCTAGTAAAGGGAAGAGTGAATAGCTTCAATCACTTCGTCTCGATCTTGTGCTCATTGATTATTTGCATGCGCAATAGAAATTTGAATCCAAAATCGACGCCACCTGCACAACTATGAGATTTATTTGGTATTCACTTTTTAGGTACCTAATCTAAGATCTACTCCTAGTTATCCACTTCCACTAAATATTCTCCTTCTTGAACTAAATTCGAAGGTAGAGAAACTTTCTTATAACAGTATTACAAGAGTAATTATAATAGAAAAATAAGGAAGAAGATGACTATTAAAATGATTTTGAGAATTTTTCTTCCTCTTCTTCAAAAAATTATTCCAAGTTGAGTGGGAGAGCCCCAGAGAGCTTGTTAGCACTTGAGCATGAACACTTGGAGTTTTGAGCATGAACAATAATGCTACAATGGCTAGCTTTCTCCTTTTATATCTGCTTATCTTTTTCTAATATCAGTTCGACTGATTTCCTTTGCCAATTGACTGATTTGATCGCCGACCAATTAACAACTTTTGAATCTTCTAAAATCCTGTCTGATTTTGTTAATTTTTCAAATATCACTAGAATCAATTTGCGCATCTGTCATTTGATTAGTTAGGCTGATGGAGTGACTAGTCTAATCAATAATTTTTTGAAACAACACCAGTTGAATGATGACCCTATTCTATTGAATTGATTCTCTTCTGTTCACTTCTGTTCGCTTTAGAAACAACACAAATCGACCAATGATCCAACTCAGTTGAATCGATTCGCTTCTGTTTGCATACAAGACAATATCAATAGACTAATATCTATGAATAGTTGAATCAATTTTCTTCTGTTTGGTTTTGAGAATAAATCAATTGATTGATATGCAGAATCAAACTTGAATAGGAGTTTTTTAGCATACCAGTCGCTTGATATTCATTTCCATTTGACTGATACCAATATTAGTCAAATGAGTTTTATAATTAATCAAACAATACTCTTGTTTCACCTTTATCAAAGCCGAATTTTCATCTTGTATCCAGTTGACATCAACCTACTTGGACTTCCTTTGCTTGAAATTCCATCAACCCTGACTTGTTAAAATTTCTTTTGCCTAACACCTGGTCAACCTTGACTTGTTAGGACTTCACGCCTCATACCAATTCCCTGTTGGACTTCCGACCGCCAAGTGTCTGATCATTTGTGACCCATATGGATTTTTGTCTTGCCAACTACCTATTGGACTTTCGAACATCAAGTGTCCAGTCAATCGTGAATCACTTAGACTTTCCGTCTTGTGTCAACTCCATGTTGGACTTTCAACTGTCAAGTGTCTGGTCAACCGTGACTCACTTAAACTTTTTATATCTTATTAAATATTCATTCAATCTTGACTTACTTGACTTTTTACTCAATTAACTTAACATATTGATCAACTATCAAGTATCTAGTTAAATTTGACCTACTTGATGTGTCACTCGACTAACTAATATATTGATCAAACATCAAAACTCCAATTAGAGTCAACTTTATTAGTGCAATCGACCCAAGGTTGATTAGGTAGATTATGAGTTTTGATGTGTGTGTCAATATGATTAAGTTAGGTTTTCATGTTAATTTGTTATGTGTGTTTGAGTCGTGCATGACTTAGTGAATCACACATGAATAACGGAGTGAGACATCCGAGGGACGAGATTCGATGAAGAACACTTCAAAGGGCAAGCCGAAGAAGTAGACTTCAAAGGCATACGCGAAGGATGACATGGAGGCGAGCCGCGGGCTTGTGTACGCATCCGAGGGACGAGAGCTGAAGGAAGAGAACTTCAAGGGGCAAGCCAAGAAAGTGGACTTCAAGGCATATTCGAAGGATGGACTTCGGGGTGAGTTTGAGTGAGCTTGTAAGCTGGGCAGTCGACTAGCAAAAGAAGCAGTCGACTGCCAGTGCCTAGTGGAAACTCAGAGAAAGATCAGTCGACTGGTCCAGGTACCAGTCGACTGGTCTATTTGAAATAGAGTCGTTAGGCTAGTCATTGGCTGGGCATCAGTCGACTGGCCCTAGGGGCAATCGACTGTTGTCGGGGCTGAGTTGTTTGGTTAACAGCTCTCTCCACTATTTAAAGTGGAGCTTGAGACTTGAGATAGGTTAGTTCTTTACTCTGATATCTTTGCTCAAGTGCTCAAGCTCCAAGTTAATCTTCCTCCCAAACCCTAGCTCATTCTTGTAAGGAGAAAGAAGAGTTGTGAGAGGTTGTTCTCCACCGTGAAGGAGAAATCTTTAGCCAGAGATTGTCGGGGTGTGATCCACCGAAGGATCAAGGGTTCGTCCACCTCAAGGACACGCCGTAGAGTAGGTGCAAGCAATCTCCGAACCACGTAACCGGTAAAGTGTTAGCATTGATTTAATTGTTAGATTGAGTTTCCGCTCGTGCTAACCATTGTAGGAAGAAATCGAATTTGGGGTGACTGAGCTATTCACCCCCCCTCTAGCCGTGCCATTGATCCCAACAAGTGGTATCAGAGCGCAAGGACGCCTTCAATGGACTAACCACTAAGAAGAGCAAAATCATTGAAATGGTCGGCTCGCAAATTCGACTGCCAAAGTTTGGAGGAGAATTTATTTGGTGGAAGAAAAGGATGGAGGTATTTTTCAATACCGATTTTGACATTATGCTAATCATGAAAAACGATTTTGAAGTGCCTAGAGATCAAGAAAATAAATTACTTGAGAAGATAAGATGGAGCAAGAAGCAAAGGGATGATTACTTGGCGAATTCAAGAGCCTTGCACCATCTACTAAGTGTGCTCCTCCAACAAGAAATCACAAGGATTGGAACCTATTCAAGTGCCAAGGACTTATGGGATAAACTAATAGAGTTTCATGAGGGAACTTCAGAGGCGAAAATGATAAAGAGAGATCTTCTCCAATCCCAACTCAACAATATCAAACTTGATAAAGGGGAGAAGGTATCAAATTTGCATGCTAGGTTTAAAGAAATACTTATTGGACTAACAAATATAGGAGAACAACTTTCCAACCGAGACATCTTGATGAAAGCGATCAATGCATTTCCAAGAATATCAAATTGGAGCTCAATGGTGGGCTCGTACTACATATCCAAGGATCTAGAGAAAACATCTCTAGAGGAATTTTTCTCAAGCATGGAGCTCCATGAAACTCGAGTTGGAGGAGCAATTGAAGAAGTATACAAACCAAAGAGTATAGCCCTTGTGGCAAACAAGGGAAAAGGTAAAAAGAAGAAGGCTTCCTTATCCGACTCGGAGGAATCAAGTGCACCCATGGATAGTGATGTGGAGGCCTACATGGTAAGGAAAATGAATAAAGCACTTAAACATTTTCACACTAACAAATCTCATGGTAGGAAAAGTTCAAGGAGCAAAAGTAAAACAAGGAAGATAATTTGCTACAATTGCCAAGGAGAAGGGCATATGAGAGATGAGTGTCCCCTCTTGAAGAAAAAGGAAGGAAAGAAGAAAGAAGAAAAGAAGAAATCAAAAGAGAAGGGGAAGAAGATGCAAAATCTAAAGGCTATATGAGATGACTCATCGTCATCGGAAGAGGAGTATCACGTATCCCATTTCGCATTAATGGGAATTGAAGACATTGCCTCCACGTCATTTGAATTTGAAGAAGAGAAAAGCTCAAGTGAAAATGAAGGGAGCTCAAATGAAGGGGGAGGCTCAACTTCGGAATCGAACATCTCGGTAAGTGAGGTATATAATTTACCCACTACTACTCTTGTAAAGATTATTTCTAGCACTAATGATGATTTGTTTAAGGCTAGAAAGAAGATTAAGGGCTTGAAAAATGAAATTTCCATGTTAAATGAAAAATTAGAATCTATAAAAATTAAGGATGATGTGCATGCTTCTTCTTCTATTTCAAATGACTCATGCTTAGAAGAAGAAAATAAGGAATTAAGGGAAAAGGTAGATAGTCTTACCAAATCTCTTAGAAAATTTAAAATTGGCTCAAACCCCCTAGATATGATCATTGAGAGCTAAAGGGCATGTTTTAAGAAAGAGAGATTAGGTTTTGGAAAATCTAACAATGGAAAAACCTATCATTGTCTACTTGCTAGAGGACAAGAAAAAGCCAAAACCCTAGGTAAAAAATGGATCTCTAAGGAGTACTTGGTCAACCCAATTAGAAAGCATTTCTATTGGATACCAAAGTCAATCCTCAAGGATTAGAGGATTTAGGTTGAGTCAACCATGTGTTGAAATCTCAAATTTTTGAAATTTGGTTGACTTGAGGCATTAGGGGGAGTATTTTAGCCCAAGTGTAAATTCTTGTAAAAATAGGCTAAATAGGATGCACCTTTAATACATCTCATATTATCTTGATTTATGATTGCATTTATGCATATGAGATGTTAGGATGATACAAATAATTCATTTATGCTTGTGGCATTTTGATGAATTATTGGATGTATCACATAAGTGATAATAGACCAACAATGGGGAAAGCAAATGTTAAATAATGGACATCTTGCCCATAGATCATAGTTGGACATTTCAAATGATTTGAAAATATTTCTGTCTTTTATTTGCTATGACATAGGTTTGCAAAACACATGGTTTCTAAACTAGGATATGATTTTGATACAAAGTTGAGTGTTTTCAATGAATTTGAGTTTTGGTCAAAAATTCAAACATATTTGGATTTTTCATAAAAATATATTTTTCTCTATTAGAAAACATCACAAGAAATATGTTTACAAAATTTCATGATTTTTTGAATTTTATGAAAATTTTAATGTATTTTTGAATTTCAGCTCAAAAGGCAGAAATTTCTGTCTGATAGGTATCAGTCGACTGGTACAGAGGACCAGTCGACTGAACATGCTGTGAATGGGCAATTCGGTGAAACCAGTCGACTGGTAGCTGACTCAGTCGACTGGTACATGTATTTTCTGATTTCTGGACATTTTCAGAAACTAGAACTTGTCCCAAATTGATACCAAGGGTAATATTGCTTCGTGCAATCTTTTTGATGGTGTCAAAGGGGGAGAAGTGAAAGGTTTAGTTAGTATTTAACTTAATTCTTTATGGTTGTGCAAAAATTAAAAATCTTGTGATAAGACATAGGTTAAGGGGGAGGATGCATGTTTATGTGTCTTAATATACTATGCTTTTAATTTTCAATTGTTATGTCTGTACCTAACTTAAACATATTATCACACATCAAAAAGGGGGAGATTGTTAGTGTAATCGACCCAAGGTTGATCGGGTAGATCATGGATTTTGATATGTGTGTCAATATGATTAAGTTAGGTTTTCATGTTGATTTGATATGTGTGTTTGAGTCGTGCAAGACTTAGTGAATCACATATGAATAACGGAGTGAGGCATCTAAGGGACGAGAGTCGAGGAAGAAGACTTCAAAGGGTAAGCCGAGGAAGTAGACTTCAAAGGAATACATGAAGGATGACATGTAGGCGAGCCGCGGGCTTGTGTGCGCATGTGAGGGACGAGAGCCGAAGGAAGAGAACTTCAAGGGGCAAGCCAAGAAAGTGGACTTCAAGGCATACGCGAAGGATAGACTTCGGGCTGAGTTTGAGTGAGCTTGTAAGCTGGGTAGTCGACTGGTAAAAGAAGAAGTCGACTGCCAGTGCCGAGTGGAAACTCAGAGAAAGATCAGTCGACTGGTCCAGGCACCAGTCGACTGGTCTGTTTGAAATAGAGTCGTTATGCTAGCCGTTGGCTGGGCATCAGTCGACTGGCCCTGGGGGCAGTCGACTGATGTCGGGGCTGAGTTGTTTGGTTAACAACTCTCTCCACTATTTAAAGTGGAGCTTAAGACTTGAGATAGGTTAGCTCTTCACTGTGATATCTTTGCTCAAGTGCTCAAGCTCCAGGTTAATCTTCCTCCCAAACCCTAGCTCATTCTTGTAAGAAGGAAGAAGAGTGTAACCGGTCGGGGAAGTCACCATGGAGTAGGAGCAAGTAATCTCCGAACCACGTAACCGGTAAAGTGTTAGCATTGATTTAATTGTTAGATTGAGTTTCCGCTTGTGCTAACCATTATAGGAAGAAATCGAATTCGAGGTGACTGATAACCATCATTTTGTTGATTATTTTAGGCTCTAAAATCCATGTTTGATCCACATTTTATATGCTTAAGTTTGCAATTGTATTAGGTTTCATGTATTTCCCCTATTTTGGCTTTTAATTCTAATCTTTGTATATTTGGGATATTTTTGGCACTAAATTTGAATATCATTTTGTAGGCTTCAATTGATCATGGACCTAGATTAAATTGGGTCAGACTTGAGTCAGGATTGGATCCAAATCAAAAGGATCAAGCATCGGATTAATAGGAGCCATCCATTCCAGAGAACAGCTAGATCTGAGCCATTGGTCAATTTCTAGTCGATCCGAGTCCAAGATAGAATCAATCATGACTAGAGATCAAGATCTGAAAATTTCAGCCAAATCAGAAGTGATCTGACCGTTGGATCGAGCTCAAGATGTTCTAGACCATCCATTCAAGGAAAAGGAAGATCTGGACCATCCACCACTGATCTAGTTAATCTGAGCTGGGGACAGGTAGATCAGAACCATTGATTAGGATCTGTGGAGTTTGGTTCAGATCTGAAGAGATCTGACCGTTGGATGAAGCCAAATCGATCTCAGCCGTCCGTTGCTAATGAATTAAAGATTGGAGCTGTGAGATCTGGCTGGGTTAGCTGACCCAACTTCTGGCTGGGTTGGTTGAACCAACTGATGAGCTGGGCTGAGATTGAACCCATTTGCTGGCTGAATCAAAGCTGAACCAAGGCTGGTCTGAACCATTTTCAGAGCTAAACTCAAGCTGAGCCGAACTCAGGGCTGAATCAAATCACGTAAGCTGGTTGACTGAACCAACTGCTGGGCTAAGGCTGAACGAACCAAAGCTGGACCGAACCAAACTGTTGGGCTGAACCATTTGCTGAGCTGATCCCAAACACAGCTGCTGAACCTGGATCGAACTCAAGTGAGGAAGAGCGCCCGATCGCTTTCCTCTGGCTCACACACATCCGACTCAACCGGTTCGCGAGGAAGAAAAGGGGAAACACGCGATCCCGACAGCCATCGACTCCACACGCAGGGCTCGCGGCGATCTTCTTCTCCTCCATCTTCATCGTCGCCGCAGCTAGGGTTAGGGGTTCCAACCCTAGTCGCCGGAGCTTGATCGATTGTAGTTTGAGGGGTTCCCGGCTCGATCCGATCAATTCCATCCACTCTCCTCCATCTAGACGCCAACCAAAGCTAGGGCCCAGGGGTTCCGAGCCCTAGTCGACTCCAGCACCGCCGGCCGGACTTCCACTTCGCCATCTCACTCTTGATGCGGTTGCTCGGGAGTGACGATCCACCTTCATCCGATCCCATTCTTCACAGATTTCCGGCAGTAGCTTGATTTCTTCCAGCAGATTATTTCAGCAGTTTCTTTCTTTATAGCATGTCTTTGTAGCAATTTCTTCACTTCAATTCCAGCAGCTTTCCATTATTCTGATTTCGTTCCAGTAATTTCGATTCGTCAGTAGCTTTTCTTTCCAGACAGTTCTTCAATTCAGTTCAAATTCAGCAGTAGCTTCTTCATAGCTGATCGGCAGCACTTCTTCTCCACTTCATAGCAGCTCTTCACAAGTTCATCAAATTTCTTCACAGCTCCTCCAATTGATTCGGCAGCTACCAATTCGGTTGCAATTCCATCACAATGCCAGCAGTTCCTTTACATCCAACCTTCATCAGCTTCACAGCAGCTTCTTCCTTATTCCAATACTAGCAGCTCCTCATCACAGCCGACTGGGAGCTTTGCTTGTTGATTGTTCTTAGTTGATTGATTGTTCTTAATTGTTAAATGTTTTGTGTTTGTTTTGAGTGAATTTTGTATTGAATAGACTTTCCCAATTTAAATGGCACGTACTTGAAGTAATTCTCATTCATGCCTATATGATGTTTGGCTAAATGTCTCTTAAGCAGTTATTTGAAATTGTGAAATTTCTTACTCGCCTAGTTGTTATTTTGTATTGCTTTTCACATGCTTTAAGTTTCATGTCTTCGTTTACATGCAATTAAGTTAGGTTAGATTAGATTTCTTCAATGTTGTAGTTTTGTTCCATGCTTAGGTTTCATTGATACCCTATTTCTTGAATGTTTCTTTTACATTGCCTTTTCTTTTCAGTAATTGTAGTTAGGTTAATTTAGATTTCCTACCTGCATTTTCCTTCCTTAATTAGAATTAGGTTTCATATTTGCTCTGTTATTCATTTCGTAGTCCTAGCTCTTAAATCCAAAACCCAGTTTCATATCCCAAAACCCAAAAGCAATAAGATACGATCCTGAGATTTATCTTGCACCAACTACATTCGTTGGGAGACGACTCGAGTTACTCTATGCTACATTAGTTTAGAGGAATTCGATATCTTAATTGTATTTGAAACCGTAACACGACAAAAGCGGTTATCAGTGACAAAGCTATTCACCCCTCTTCTAGCCATGCCATCGATCCCAACAAACTCGAGCTTGGTCAACCTTTACTAGGTATTGATTGCACCAACAAACTGTAATTGTTATAATGTAAATGTCGTTAAACAGAAAAAGTTTGAATTCTAGCAATTACAAAACTATAGTTGGTACAACGTGAATGATAGTTGAACAAGTTAAAATCTATATTGTAGTAACTATGAAATTGTAACTATAATAATATGAATAATTTTGAATATGTTAAGCTATCAGGATGAGTCTCTATATGTGCTTTACCAATTTAGCCAGGCAGCTAGTGGGAAACATCAGTGAAGTCGGGCAGGTCACCCCCAAGATTAGTCAAGCTGAAGGTTTGGATACCTGGCGCCCATAAAGCGGGCTTGTTTAAGGTCGATTCCCAATGGGTGCAAAATGCCTCGTTGAATATCTAACCACCCCTATGTAAAGGGCAGCTGAGCTAGGATAAATGCCCTCTCCCCCATGATTTCTTCCATTCTAGAGAATAGAATCGTTCTGAAGAGACCACTAAGGTGATGACTTCACCTTTACAAGTTACCTAAAGGCTTTTCTCACAGACCGACGAAGATCCCCAAACTCAAACAAAATCTGACACTGCCGCTCCCACCCCTTTCATTCAGACTTGCGATTTTTTAATTATGGTTTTCAACTACAACATCAGTTACTACAGTACTATAGTGATGCGTATTGCAGCAACTACCTTAAAGTTGTTGCTATAACCTTATGCTTACTATAACTTTGAAATTGTTAAAATTACCTTGAAACTGCTACAACGAGAAAAATATTGTAAATTATTTTGTTATCTTATTTGCAGGAAACTTGACAAATGTCTACATTGCGAAATATTACAAGATGCTACAACGTAGAAGTCCTAGTACTATACAGTACTGAGATACTTAATGCAACTATTTAAGTAGAATCATCTACAATATTATTTATAATTAATCAATAGTTGCTATAACGTGGTTAGGCAGAGTTAGTTTGTTTTCACGTTATAACAACAAAGTAAATATTTTTATAAATTACTATTGATCATCTATGAACAATATTTTAGCTTGTGTTTTTGATAGTAACAAACTAAATATGTAGCTTCTTCTTAATTTGTGATTTTGAGCATTGGTGCGACCTTAAGGATCGAGCATTGCAATTGGTAGGGGCATAGCCACATTGGGGCGAGGGGGGGGGGGGGGTGCGACCGCCCCACCTAGATTTTGGAAAAAAAAATTAATACTATGAAAAAAATTTAAAAAACACTTAGTTAGAAAATTTAAAAATTCTTGGACTCTTTTGGAAAAAACCAATGAAACCTTTGGAAAAGGTCCATTGATGAACCAATGAAAATCGATGATTGGAAAATTAAAAAACCCATATTCCTTCTTCGTGTTTTCTCACGCTATCTCACGCTTTTGTTTGCTTTTTTTGTTCTCTCACGCCGTCCTCGGTCCCTCGACGACAAAAAATCAAAAAGATTTTTTTCCCTCTGAAATTTTTTTCTCCCCTTCCACATCGAACCTTATTTTTGTTAGTGATATGAGAAAAGTGTCCTAAGGCAATCACCTTATGATTGTAATCATTTATGAATATTCACTATTTGAGTATACATGTTTATGTATTTAATTGAGATCTTAAACTCATTTACTGAATGTCCGCAATACAATTCAGAGCATGAGAGAATTTGTGATGGATTCACAACTAGTGATTATCTCTACATGTGCAATTGTGAAGTATTGAAATTGTCCCTAGTCGATGAATTGATAAATACAGACACTATCAATTCTGTTGAGACTAGCATGAGTTATTCTCTAATCAGCTGATTCTCACTGGCTGATGACATTGGGATGTCCAGAGATAAACATGAATGCTAGTTAAGGGAACTAGTTCATTGGAGTGACTGGCTGTAAAACATCATATGGTAGTCTACATATATAGACATGTCAGTGAAGTTCTTGCTGCAGCTTAAGTGCGATGTTCCTTTGACTTGCGGTGTTCAAGTCAACTTGGTCATGGAGACTTATACTTTGACATCTTAAGCAAGCATCTCCAAGGAGGTGTGGACCCAGGATGATTGGGTATAAGCCGAAGTGCCCGAAGATGTTTGAACAGCCTACAAAGGATTCATCACTCCTTGCGAGGAGATGTATACCCAAGGCCTGTCGTCGGATTATTACTCGAAGCCTCTGGCTAGAGCATGACATGTTCAGAGTATGAATCTCTTAGATACATGAGAGTAATTAGAATCCGTAGGACGTGAAAATGTTACTTGGGCTAGGTCTGACGTAGTCAGCCTAGTGGGGACTGACACACATAGACCATGTCCTGAACCAAGTGGGTATAAGATGGTGAAGGGAATGGGGCACGATTCATTATAGCTGCTGAAGGGTTTCAGAAATGTTTCTGAGGTCAACCTTGATCTTTCGATTAATTGGGGATGATGATGTACTACTAGGTGCCACTCATGATCGTTCTATAATTGGTTAATTATAGACGGCCAACATAAATCGAAAGCCTATTTAGTCACACGCACTACGAGTAATCCGAGGGATTTAAAACGAGTTAAAAATTGGATTTTCCAATCAAGAGAGATTAGGTTTGGTTGAGCCAAATGATAAGTCGAATCTGAATTTTTCAGAGACGCATCGGAAGCGTAAAATGGCTAAGTCTTTTGAAGACTTAATAGATGAATTAAATGAGTTTAATTCATTGGGGCATGGCCTGGATAGGCCAGCCAAAGAGGGTCCCCACCCTCTTTGCTTGGCCGGCCACAACAAAGGGAGGGAACCAAATTGTTTGGTTCAATTTATAAAATAAATCAAGTGTGGTTTGTTTTATAAAATTATGGATGATATAAATTTTTATATAAACCAAGGTTTGGTTTATTTTTTATGAAAATTAAAATAAACCATGGATTGGTTTATTTTATTTTATAAAATCAATCATGAATTGATTTACCATGATAAAGAAATTTATATAAAAAAATTTATACAAAGAAATTTATATAAAATTTATTTTTCATGGAAATTAAAATGAACCATGAATTGATTTATTTTATTTTATAAAATCAATCATGGATTGATTTACCATGATAAAGAAATTTATATAAAGAAATTTATATAAAGTAATTTATATGATAAATTTCTTATGAAAATTTATTCCATAAGAAAAAGAGACTTGGTTGATTTTTATGATGAATTAAAATATGATTTTAACCATGATATAAAATCAAGACTTGGCATGATGGAATAAGTCATAGAAAATTTATATGATAAATTTCTTATGAAAATTTATTCCATAAGAAAAAGGAGACTTGGCGGTTGAGAGGCCACTATATAAAGGACCCAAGGCAAGACTCGGAATTCATTCGAAATAATCCAAGTATTCTTGCTTGGGCTCTCTCTCTCTCCTCCCTTCTTTCTCTTGGCCGGCCTCTCCCTTCTTCTCCCTTCTTCTTACCGTGAGCACAAGGAGAAGCACCGAGGCAATGAAGTTCTTCTGTTGGGACGATCTTACTCTTCGGCCATCATCACCTTGGGATTGGGCGCAAGTCATCTTCCTCCTTCTCGCCGGAATTGTGATTCCGGCCAACCTTGGTGGTGAGTTTTTCGATATGATTACTTCTCTCTTGGTTTCTTGTTGCGTTCTCGGAGAATCTAGTAGTTCTCGAGAACACGAAACTCATGGCTTTGCGAAGTCATCCCGAAGATACTCGGCATGGACGCGAATAGAGGCGGAGCTTCCGAGGGACGCTTACGGTTGGATCTCGTCCCTTTCTTCGAGTTACGCGACGTAACAAGTAAATTAGTTTACGTTTCTGTAAAATTTTAAATATATGATCATGTCTACACAACATAAGGTTGCATGCTTAGATGTGTGGTTAAATAATTTGAGAAATTATTTATGCTAAACCTTCCGCTGCACGTAATTAATTTTAAAATTACGAACCCGCATCTATGTCAACATGTGCCCGGTCCCAACAGTGGTATCAGAGCCGGTTAGTGTTCGACATAATCATATAATTGTTTTATGGAAAACTTTGTCATGATCTCAATTTTGGAAAATTTTTCAATTATGAAAACTTCCAATTATGGTAAATTTTAGATTTAGGAGTTTCAAAGTTTGGAAATCCTCATGAAATTTCGTAAACTTTTGAAATATCCCTGTTTCTGAAATTTTATGATAATTGTGAAAACATTCCATATTTGGAAACTTTCCAATTTTAGAAATTTCCTATTTTGGAAATTTTCCAATTTTGGAAATACGTAAGTTTTCTTTGTACCAGTAACTTACAATTATTCTGAAAATTTTTTATTTTTGTAAACTTTCCATTTATGGAAAGCTCACAATTTTGGGCACTTTCTTTCAAGAAAGTCAAGACAAATTATGGGAATATTAATTGGCATTTAAATTCATAATTTGAAATTAAATTATTTACAAAATTCTTTACTTTGGATTGAGCCTCGGGGAGCCGTCCAATTTAAAGTTAGTTGTTATAATTAAATTTCCTAAATTGAATTTAAATTGTCAAATGTTTAATTTGGATTGAGCCTTGGGGAGCCGTCCAAATTATATTATCAATAAATTCTTATTTTGGATTGAGCCTCGGGGAGCCGTCCAAATTAAGTTATTTATTGATATTAATTTTCCATAAATAAAATATGTGATCAAATCTTGAAAATTTTTGAGGTGATTCTCAAACGATAATTTTCTTATTTGATTTATGAGATGATGCTCTTACATATTATTGTCTCCAAAATTAATTAGGAAAATTATTTCCTATAGAGTATATTTCCTTAAATAAGATTTTTATGAAAATAATATGTGGTTGAATTAAGGGAATCTGTCTCTTAATTTAATAAGATTTGATTTAGAGAAATCAAAGTCTTAAACATATTAATTCCGAAATTGATTATGATAATTTAGAAAATTATTTCCCAAAATAATTCCTTGAATGAAGTGTGAAATTAGAATTAGGAAATTTGGTTCCTAATTCAATTAATGAGACTTGATAAATTAAATCACATACATACTTTATTAAGGAAATTGTTAGAACATGACATAATTATATGTCATGAATGTGCTTAAAAATAAAAGGATGAGACCCAAAACCCCTTACAAAATATTAAGGCCAACACCTTACATTAATATGGTTAGAACCGGAGTTTTGTTTCTCGTTTGGGTTGATGGACACATCCATGCCTGGCTTGAACATCGACATATTCAAACCATGGAATTAGTTTATGATTAATATCGTTGGAGTCAGAGGTCAATCCTTAGTTTTGGTTGTTGGACACATCCAAGCCTGACTAAATGGTTGAATGAGCTCCAACCATATTAAAACTATTTCTTGATTAATGGGTCAGCCTTAAGCTTGGAGCATCGATTTGTTGTGCCACAGCCAAGTGTAGGACCGGTGCCGTCGATAAAGGGGGGGTGAATATCGAACGTTCAAAATCTTTCGCGGAACCTCATAGAAAACTCGGATCGTTCTAGACTTAAGATATTAGTAGCAGCGGAAAATAAATAAAACGAAGAAAAACGAAGCAGAGGACATAGCGGATTTTTACTTGGTTCCCGACCCCCCAGGGTCAGTACATCCAAGGCCTATGCACGGGAACGCCCGTCCACTATTGGTCTCCTTCCCGGACTTTCCGGAGGTGGAGAAACTCGACTTACAGTGCAATATTGCAATCAAAATATAATAAAAACTAATTGCAGTATAATTAAAGCAAACCGAATAGAACAAGTTTGAAGCTCGGCCGATCTGGACCTCTGAAGTGCCGCACACTTCCTCCTGGAGCCTCCCGGTTGTAGAGCCTCGTTTCTAGCATGTTGCCGTCGGTCAGAATGCTTGGAATGGTTCTTGGAAGTCGTGTATGAAGCATAGGGGTCGAAGCCCCTTATATAGGCCTCCTGGGGGCGCCCCGGACGCTGGGAGTGCCCCGGAAGACTCGGTCAAACCTTATCCTTGCGCCTACCTCACCGCAGGTGATAAGATCATTGACCAGGGCGCCCTGGATGTTCCGGGTGTCCCTGTGAAGGCTTATCCTGTGTTCTGAACTCGAAACAACAAAACAGCTTCGAACCCGGGCGCCCCGGACGCTCCGGGCGCCCCGGATGACACCTGTTCTGCCTGCTTCACGTTTCCTGCTTCTTTAGTGCTGTCTGGGGGCGCCCCCACTATTGGGGGCGCCCTGGTTGCATGGGGGCACCCCCAATGATGGGGGCGCCCTGCTTAAAGCCTGCAAGAGCGGTTTTTTGCCTGGTTTACCTGCTTTGTCTCCAGTTCTTGATACCTGCAAGATAGACAAACACAAAGCATAGATACATCTTATGTTAGCCTTAAGGACTTGGTTCGGACTTCGGATTTGCACGAAACCCTAGGTCGAATCGGCACGAGTTCCTATCCCCTAGAACTCGCCCTTCACCTACTCCTTTCAGGAGACGATTGCCACCCAGCCCTTCGGGTGGACTTTTGCTTAGCTTCCGATACTTCCGGACCTCGAGACGCCCAAACCCTGACCCGTCTCTACTCCTGTCCTTAGTCATCGCTCAGCTAAGTTGCTCAGTCCCTTGGACCAAGACTTCATTCCCTAGCAGTCCTTCGCTAGGTGCCTAGCAGCCCTTCGCTAGGTCTTCTATACCTAGTAGTCCTTCACTAGGTGCCTAGCAGCCCTTCGCTAGGTCTTCTATGCCTAGTAGTCCTTCACTAGGTGCCTAGCAGCCCTTCGCTAGGTCTTAGGGTTACGATACCTAGCAGCCCTTCGCTTGGTGCCTAGCAGCCCTTCGCTAGGTCTTAAGGTTACGATACCTAGCAGCCCTTCGCTAGGTGCCTAGCAGCCCTTCGCTAGGTCTTAAGGTTACAATACCTAGCAGCCCTTCACTAGGTGCCTAGCAGCCCTTCACTAGGTGCCTAGCAGCCCTTCGCTAGGTCTTGAGGTTTCGATACCTAGCAACCCTTCGCTAGGTGCCCAGCAGCCCTTCGCTGGGACTTAGGGTTTTGATGCCTAGATTAACTAGGACTTTTCTTCAGCTAAGGTTACTTCTCTTTTACTCCCCTTTGTCTGTTCAATGTATCACTGACTTAAGTGTATTGTCAAACATTAAAACACTTAAAGAGGAATATCATTGATGCAACTTGCACCAACACCAAGGTCGATGTAAAGAGAGGTGCAGTTGGGTGCTATGTATATTGTTGCATACTTGTTAATGAGTTAACAACCCAATGATTTATGCAAACATTCAATTAGTTGATAGCATAATGTGATAGTTACATATATGTAATATGTAATCGGTATAATTACCTACCTTCATAGCTAAGAATAACTTGATGGCCCCAGCCATGGTTGTTCTTATCTATGGTTGGATATCAACCTATTTGGAGATGTTCCTATGATCTCCCGAATTGATAAAAAGGGTTATTCAATTTGAAAAATAAATAGGATTTAATGAATGTATATTGATGCATTCTTTATCATTCTTATCACATAAACTCAAATTGTATTTCTAGGATAATCACCTGATCATGTCTTCCCTGAATTTGCGTTCCATTTTGGACAGCAGTAAGTTAACTAAGGACAAAAGGATTGAAAAAGCACCAAAAGGCACTTGCCATCACTGCGGCAAGGAGGGCCACTGGTGAAGAAACTGTAAGGTTTATCTTGAGTCCTTGAAGAAGAAGGCATCCAATGCCCCATCCTCTTCAGGCATCTTCGTTATTGAATGTCACTCTATTTCCTCGTACACCTGGGTACTTGATACTGGGTGTAGCTCACATATATGTAATGACATACAGGGGCTAAGGAATAGAAGAAGACTCGTCAAGGGATAAGCGAATTTGCGAGTTGGAAATGGAGCAAAGATTGTTGCTATTGCCATCGGAACATATTTGCTAAAGCTCCCTACTGGACTTCTCTTAGAATTGGATAATTGTTATTTTGTTCCTTCGTTAATAAAGAACATTGTATCTATTTCATGCTTGAATGAAAAGGGTTACCATTTAACTTTTAGTAACAATTGTTGTTCCATAACTTTAAATGGTGTTCTTTATGGGACCGGAACTTTATGCAATGGTATCTACACGTTAGATTTATCCGGTGACATTTTCAATATCGAAGTTAGCAACGAACGTGCTCGAATAGATAATCAAATAGACTCCTATACGTGGCATTGTCGTCTTGGCCATGTAAGCAAGAAACGCATGACCAAATTACACCGATGTGAAATTCTGGAATCATTTGAAACTGTTTCATTTGATACATGTGAATCATGCTTAAAAGGCAAGATGACCAAATTATCCTTTTCCGAAAAAGGTAAACCAGTGGGAGAATTGCTTGGTCTAATACATACTGATGTATGTGGACCAATGTCAACTCTTGCACAAGGAGGCTATAGCTACTTCATTACCTTTATCGATGATCACTCACGATTCGGGTATGTGTTCTTAATGAAACACAAATCTGAAGCTTTTGAGAAATTCAAAGAGTTCAGAAGTGAAGTAGAGAAACAGCTTGGCAAAAGTATTAAGATACTTCGATCTGATCGGGGTGGTGAATACTTAAGTCAAGAGTTTCAAGATTATCTTAGGGACAATGGGATATTGTCTCAATGGACTCCGCCATATACATCACAGCATAATGGTGTATCTGAGAGGCGTAACCGAACCTTGATGGACATAGTTAGATCTATGATGAATCATGCAACTCTTCCAAAATCCTTTTGGGGTTATGCGCTTAAGACAGCTGTTTACTTGCTAAACAGAGTCCGACCAAGGTAGTCTCTACTACTCCATATGAGACGTGGAATTGTAAGAAACCTCATTTATCTCACCTAAAGATATGGGGTTGTCCTGCTTGTGTAAAGAGGACTGTATCAGACAAATTGGATGATAAGTCTGATAAATGTCTATTTATTGGATACCCTAAGGAAACGAAAGGTTACCAATTCTATCATCCCTTGGAACAAAAGGTGTTTGTTTCAAGGCATGCTGTATTTCTAGAAAAAGAATTTCTTTTACAAGAAAACAGTGGGAGTAGCATTGAACTTGAAGAAGTTCAAGGAACTCCAACAGACATTACATAGACACCTAGTCTAGACCCACAACCAATAACTCATAATGATGAGCTATCAGTTGAACTTAAAACAACACCACTTCTGTTGGTGCAGAAGGCACCCAAGTCAAACCTGTGTTTTGATAATGGCAATAGGGTTCAAAAGTTAAGTCTTACTCGTTATCTAATATGTTACTCTAGTGTGCAGGGTAAAAAGCCCTAGCGAAGGGCTGCTAGGCACCTGGCAAAGGGCTGCCAGGAAACAAAGTCCTAGCGAAGGACTGCTAGGCACTGGCGAAGGAATGCCAGGGTAAAAAGCCCTAGCGAAGGAATGCTAGGAACCAGGCGAAGGACAGCCTGGGACTGAAGCCCTAGCGAAGGAATGCTAGGCACCGGGCGAAGGACAGCTCAGTATCCAAGACCTGGCAAAGGACCGCCAGGCAAAAGTCCAACCAGAGGAGAGGTTGGCATCAGGTAAATTTTCCCGAGAGGAGTAGGTGAGGACGCGTTCCCCGTCGAGGGAACAGTAGGCGTCAGTTCGACCTAGGGCTCCATTTTGGAGGCCCAAAGTCAGAACCAAGACAGCTAAGACTGTATGAACATAATACTCTAATGCTTTATATTGTTTTGGACTAACCCTGGATGCAGGACCGAAGGAACGTGTGTCTGCAGCTCAGAATGCCCAAAGGAGAAAGGCAAGTAGCTGAGCAGGGCGCCCTCAGTGTCCCGGGCGCCCCCAGGGGCAACACAAAACAAGCGAAGCAACAAAGGCTTCGGCTGACCATTGGCCGGTGTGCCCCCAGCAGCCAGGGCACCCCGAACGCCCAGGGCGCCCTCAGTGCCCGCGCCTACGCCAGCGAAGCTGATTACCCTTATCCAGCCGAGAAGCCCGCGCTGAAGGAGTCAAGCAGGGCACCCCCAGCGTCCAGGGCGCCCCCAGTGTCAAACCTCATCCCTGTTCGAGTGGGATAGAGGTTGACCGAGCGAAGCTCGGATCACGTGACACGTGGGGGGTGCCCCCGATGTCCAGGGCGCCCTTAGGTGCTATAAATAGCACCCAACGCCCTGGCTTTCTGTAGGACCGGTGCCGTCGATAGAGGGGGGGGGTGAATATCGACCGTTCAAAATCTTCCGAAAATCTTCGTAAAGCTTTCGTTCATTCTAGACTTAGAATATTAGTGGCACAGCGGAAAAGTAAAAATAGAAAAATAAATGTAATACAGAAGGACACGCGGGATTTATTTACTTGGTTCCGACCCCCCTGGGTCAGTACGTCCTAGGCCTATGCACTCGGCGTGAGTCCACTATTGGTCTCCTTTCCAAAATTTCCGGAGGCGGAGAAAACCTGTCTTACAGTTTGATTTACAAGCAAAAGGATAATTAAAATTAATTGCAGAATGTAAATCAAACCAAAACAACTTATGTCGAAGCGTCAGCCGATCTGGACCTCCGAAGTGCCGCACACTTCCTTCTGGAGCCTCCCGGTCGTAGAGCCTCGTCTTTAGCGCGTTGTCGTCGGTCGGAATGATTAGAATGACTCTGGAATGTTGTCTCTGAAGCAGAGGGGTCGAAGCCCCTTATATAGGCCTCCTGGGGGCGCCCTGGACGCTGGGGGCGCCCCAGAAGACTCGGTCAAACCTTATCCTTGCGCCTACCTCGTCGCAGGTGATAAGATCATTGACCAGGGCGCCCCGAACATCCCGGGCGCCCTCTTGAGCGCTTATCCTGTGCTTCAGTCTCGCAGCAGCGAAACAGTGTTGACCAGGGCGCCCTGGTGCATGAGGGCGCCCCCAACACTGGGGAGCACCCTGCATTAAGACTGCAAGGCTGGTTCTTCTGCTTGCTTTGTCTCCGATTCTTGTTACCTGCAAGATACACAAACACAAAGCAAATATGCATATAATATTAAGCTTAAGGACTTGGTTCGGACTTCGGATTTGCACGAAACCCTAGGTCGAACTAGCACGAGTTCCTATCCCTGAGAACTCGCCCTTCACCTACTCCTTTCAGGAGACGATTACCACCTAGCCCTTCGGGTGGACTTTTGCTTAGCTTCCGATACTTCCGGACCTCGAGACGCCCAAACCCTGACCCGTCTCTACTCCTGTCCTTAGTCATCGCTCAGCTAAGTTGCTTAGTCCCTCGAACTAAGTCTTCATTCCCTAGCAGTCCTTCGCCAGGTGCCTAGCAGCCCTTCGCTAGGTCTTTGTTACCAAGTGGTCCTTCGCCTGGTGCCTAGCAATCCTTCGCTAGGTCTTCTATGCCTAGCAGCCCTTCGCTAGGTGCCTAGCAGCCCTTCGCTAGGTCTTCTATGCCTAGTAGTCCTTCACTAGGTGCCTAGCAGCCCTTCGCTAGGTCTTAGGGTTACGATACCTAGCAGCCCTTCGCTAGGTGCCTAACAGCCCTTTGTTAGGTCTTCATTCCCTAGCAACCCTTCGCTAGGTCTTGGGGTTTCGATACCTAGCAGCCCTTCGCTAGGTGCCTAGCAACCCTTCGCTAGGCCTTGGGGTTTCGATACCTAGCAGCCCTTCGCTAGGTGCCCAGCATCCCTTTGCTGGGACTTAGGGTTTCGATGCCTAGATTAACTAGGACTTTTTTCAGATTTGGTTACTTCACTTTTGCTCCCCTTTGTCTATTCAATATATCACTGACTTAAGTATATTGTCAAATATTAAAGCACTTAAAGAAGAACATCATTGATGCAACTTGCACCAACACTTTCAACAACAACTTCGAATCAACGCTTCTACGCTCTTCCGCTCTCGCGCCGCACTCCGGAAACCTCCCAACTCCAGCCGACGACGTCCCGCTGCTCCGAAAAAGACAACCTACACCGGATGTCGGTAAAAGAAGAGCTTTTTATTTGTTAAGTTTACTATGCTATATTTGTAACTCAATATTGTAAACTGATTTGCGAACTTATAGAATTGCCCGCAGAAAACGGTCAACGACCGTGGGCCTTGGAGTAGGAGTCGACCTAGGCTCCGAACCAAGTAAAAATCACTGTGTCTCGTATTTTGTTTTAATCTTTCGCTGTGCAAATTCTCTATCTTAAATCCAAACGCTTTCCGATATTCACCCCCCCTCTATCGGTTCTCTCGATCCAACAAGTGGTATCAGAGCGGGGAAGTTCAAATTTGGTGCAACCACCAGTTTGAAAATTTTTCAGATTTTTCTATTTTATTTTCTTTTTCTCGTTCGAATTTCTTCTAAATCTTTCGTTCGAATTTTTTTTCTTTTCGTTAACCGAGGTTGGTGCAACACCCCTCGTTATTTTATTTTCCTTATCCCGCACTACTAATCCAAGACCAAGTCTTGGGAAATTTTTTTCTTGTTAGTTATCTTTATCAGATTAAATGGCCATGCAAGAAGGGTTCAGCACCGCCAGACCTCCACTTTTCAGTGGAGAAGACTTTTCCTACTGGAAAAGTCGAATGGAGGTCCACCTGAAAACTCAGGTGGACATGTGAATTATCATCCAGTCCGGACTGGAAATTCCCACAAATGCTGAAGGAGTTCCTCAAAGCTACACAGAGTGGGACACCGCTCCGAAACGAAGAATCGAAGCAGATACAAAGGCGACTCAGACCCTTCAATGTGGCTTAACAAAAGAGGAGCTGAACCGGGTGGGCCCTTCAACAGTGCCAAGGAGCTGTGGACAAAAATTGATCGAGCTGCACGAAGGAACATCAGACACTCGGATCAGTAAGAGAGATCTGCTCTTGAACAAACTATATACCATCAAGATGGCCGACAACGAAACGGCAGCCCAGCTCCACGCACGAATCCAAGAATTGATGAACGGTCTTCACACTATAGGTCACAAGGTCGAAAACCGTGACCTAATAAGGTATGCTTTAAATGCTTTCCCTAGAAACACCTTGTGGGCATCTATGGTAGATGCATACAAGGTCTCAAGGGATCTTTCAAAAATTAAACTAGATGAATTATTTTCCGAATTAGAACTTCATGAACAGACTAACTGCAATATGGCCGAGAAAGGTATTGCCTTTGTTGCAGGAAGAACTGGAAGGTCAACAAAGAAGAAACTTCAACCTGAACCCGAGTCTGACTCAGGCTCAAACTCAGAAGACGAAGAAGGAGATCGACCTGAGCTGGTCCGACTGGCCCGAAGCTACTATAAAAAATTGAAGAACCAAGCCAACAAACGGAGGACAAGCCGAAGAAAGGACGAACCAGCTGAACCCACAAATGACAAAAGCAAGCCCAACGTGACTTGCTACGAGTGCAAGAAGAAGGGCCACTACAAGACGGAGTGTCCAAACCTAAAGGAGACCAAAAAGACAAGAAGAAAGAAAGCGCTCCAAGCAACCTGGGACGAATCTTCATCAGAAGAAGAAGAAGAAGCACCCCAGTCAAACCTACTAGCCCTGACCGCCTCAGAAGAAGTCGAAACCGAGTCAGAATCAGAACAGGACGACAGCTGATTAACCTTTTCAGAAGACGGCGAAATTAAGGTAAGTGGTTTCAATAAAAGTCAGTTAAACGAACTTATTTCATATCTTTCTCGAGATTTGACGAAAGCCAAATTCCGAGTCGAATCCCTCCGACAGGAAGTAAAACTCCTGAAAGAGGGAGCTGACTCTAAATCCTTAACCGAGAATGTTCAAGAAGGAACTCCTACTCAAGTTGAAAAACTTGAGAAAGAGAACTCCTCCCTGAAAACTCAGGTTAAGGATCTTAGAGCAACTTTAGAATGATTCACATCTGGTTCCAAGGGTCTTGACATGATTCTTGGAAAGCAGAAATCAGTTCTAAATCGATCCGGACTTGGCTATAGAACCAAATCTAGACAAAGATCTTACCTTGCTGTACTGAATCAGTCCTGAAGTAAAGTTCAGGCATGGGTACCCAAACTGTGCCTGAACAAACCGACTGGATCAAATCAGTATTGGATCCCCAAGGACAAGATTCACATCTTGCCTAACCATCATCGTGGCTTTAGTCCAGGGGGAGCCAAACTGAAAACTATATTTATTGTTAGATAAAATTTAATTCTTGATTTCAAATTGCATGTTTGATTGTTTATTTAAATTTCTGTAATTTACCATGCTTAGAAATAGTTAGTATAAGGACTGAACAAACTTAACTGAAATTTGACAACATAGCATTGGGTGGAGGTGAGATGATAGTACGTTAGGGAAACCAATTCTAATAAGATCAAGTATACTTGGTCTCTTTAGACTGGTGAAACTAGCCGAAGCTATCGATCCAAAACTCAAACTAGTAGACCAGAATTTTTCAAAGATTAATTTTGAAAATGAAACTTTATTAAACGACTCTGTCAAGGAATGGGTTGATGATCCAATAAGGCTACGGCCAAAGAAGGCCTAGTGCCTCGCCAAGACTTGGAAGCCAATTTTTGAATTTCAAATTCAAATTACTTTTTGTCAAATTCAAATCTAACACAAATTTTCAGTTAAGTATAGATTCAAACATTTCTTTTCAAAATAAACTTAATTGTCTTCAAAATTAATTTAAGACCTTCTAAATAAAAATTAACTTTTTCAAAATAAATTTTACTAATCAAAACCTGTCTCACAAAACCTACAAGGCTAACGTGATTGAAAACCCTAGACTTAGGTGAGACAGTAGGATTAAGACTCAATTGTAAATTCTTTAATGCCTATATTATGAGTTAATCCTGTAGTTCATAGTCAAACCATGGTCAACATGGTGAAACCACAGTCAACATAGTCAAACCATGGTCAACATGGTCAAACCACAGTCAACACAGTCAAATCTGGTCAAACAAGTCAAATCTGGTCAAAAGCAATCTTTTAGGGTTAAAAAGCAGTCCTTAGGGCGCCCAAACCCTTGCGGGCGCCCCAAGGCTGGTGAAAAGCAGCTCTCTGCCACTGCATACTGGTCGGGGTGCCCTCAGCAGCCAGGGCGCCCCTGTATTGTCTTTCAACTGCAGAAAGCTGCCAAAAGGCAGCCACAGACCTGCCCAGGGCGCCCTCGCCAGTTGGGGCGCCCTCGCCCGCCAGGGTGCCCTCCCGTTACAGGGCGCCCGAAACTGCCCTATAAAAGGGGCTCCATACCACCTTCTACTCCTCACACTCAAACTTCTTCTTCTCCTCAACTCTCTACCCTCCAAGAGATCTTGCAACCCTCTCAAGCTCTCATATTCAACAATGCCTCCCCGAGCAGCCCGGTATAATTTTTTTTAAGTTAAATTTCCTTAAATGCAATTCCTTCATACTTTTTGTAAATGCATATTCCTTCTCTTAGAAGACGCCGACTAAACCAGGAAGAACCCGGTACCCAACCTAGTCCTAATCCTAGGTTTCCGAATTTAGAACTATGTAATAAGTTCGCTCGTACGACCTATAAACCTATCAAGACGAGCTACTTGAATAGACAATTTTTCACCCAATCCTGTCCTTTAGCAATGAACGTTATAAACTTCTACCAACTTGACAATCTAGTATTCTGCACCCACTCAATCAACACGTCCTTATGTGCAGAATTTTACAACAACATAATTGGACAGGATGGTCTCATGTTCGTCACCACTGTCCAAGGAATTCCCTTAACTATCACACCTACACTACTCAACCGATTTCTGGGACTACGAGTCTCGCAGTCCACCTTCTGTTGTTACCCTCATAGGGAGCCTCCCT